>JASANE010010476.1:0-14003 GCA_030248225.1 Trileptium ribeirensis
CGGGCTGTTACAAAGCATATTGGAAATTGTGTACTCCTGTAGTCTATAGCCCTCTAAGATTATAATTTCCGTAAAACGGCATATTGATCCATGAAGTAACGGCATGTAGAACAGAGTTCGTTTTGGCAGGGATTGGTTGTGCTTGGTAGAGATATTATACAAGTTTTGAGAAAGTGAATCATCACTCAGGCGCTCAACCACTGTTATACTATCTGTTGCAGTTTCCTGTAAACATTACCATACATATCAATTACCGCTTTTGTGATAAAGTGAAAGATAGGGGAACATAGTCAGGGGTAACCTATCCACTGGTTTCAATTTTTTTACTTTAAATGCAAAATTTTTTCGTTCTCAAAAGCGCCATTTTCTACCGTAAAATCCGTGTACGGTACACTACACCAAGCTCAACTCACAATAGAACGTCGTACTAAATTGAAAACAATAGACCATTATTCTACCCAAAACTACAGACGACATGTCTCCAGTCTAAAGCAAATAAATGTATTTATCAAGCAAAACCATTGACTTAACCATTATATTGGTATTTCATTTCTAGTGCAAAAGCATTTTTCGCCGAAAACCATGTTTCTCATAGCCAATTAAGCACATTTTGCCTAACGTTTTTCCCCAATAACATTTTTCAGGGGTTTCTTTTTCCATGCCCGCAAAGGACATTTTTGTTACTAGTGTAATTGCATTTCGGTAACCAATAATATTTATTATACCATATAATATGTTACCTAAACAGCGTAATTGTAATAAATGGAGCACTAATATCAGCATTATTTCATTGAGCACCAATATAAGATTCCCGTCTGTGAAAACTCGTGGTTTGTTCCCGACAAATCGACCTAAACACTGATTCCAATAAAATTAAAAAGCTGATGCCGAAATATTAAATATTTCAAACAAAGTTTAAACGCATTATTAATTACTCTAACATATATATAGCAAGAATGACGATATGACAACCGTAAGATAAGGTTTTGGGGACAGTATAAATCACAGGTGTCCAACGTCTGTCAGCTCAGGAGAAGATGAATAGTTTCGACGGGAGGTTGCGGTCCGCGGGGAAGAGTAAATTTTTTAAATGAAATATGAAATGAAAGTCACAACTTTCTCCAATTTTATGAAATAAACAAACAATTTCATGGAATCTGACGAATTTCACAATCCCTAATCAATTTTAACACCAAAGTATATTGTTTTCGCAAACAATACTTTCTGTGCGATTTAAACAAGGTGTCGTCCGTAACATTGTTACAAACAATCGATCGTCCGTATATTAGGTTTATATAGACGACGGGGCGTCTATAAAACTGGTTACAGATGATTCGGCATTTGTAATAAATATTACAAACGACGCACCGATTGTAATAATTTGGTACGAACTATTATATAATATTATAACGTATTATAATATTTGCTATAAACGACCGAACGTCTATAACACATGTTATAAACGACCGATCGTCCATAACGAATATGACAAAGAGTTCGTACAACAAATCGTCTGTAATCAAATTTATAGACGTATTGTTGTCAATAATCTAATATAAGCAATGTATATTTTTCTATGCGTGTTAATAGGTTCAATGTTGACAACCCAATCGCTCATTTAGTGGGTAAAACAACTCAATCAACCTTCCACCTAAAGCGTTGTAAACATTTAGCTGAAGGCGAACAGCTCCTATTTGACATGGCCATTTGTTGATGTAAAATTTTGTTTTGCCAGGTTTTGAAAAGAAATTGACCACTATCTGAATAAAAAATGTACGCTCGGTCACAAGCGCAGTAAATGTATCAAAAATTTTAACAGATTTTGGATTCTTACATGGTTTTTGCTGGAACTGCAGTCGGAAGGCGAATTTTACCGGAACCATACCCGGAATTCCGGTTACTCCCTGACATAAATACTGAAATATTGGCCAAATTGTTATTTATTGGTGTTAAAATTTAGACCTTGCGCTGTCGAGAGGCTCGAATGGAACATAGCAGTACGAACAATATTTTTCAGTCCAGCACCAATTAAAAGCCATTTCCTCAACAAAATAGCTCCATCTATCATGGCTGGTAAAGTGACTCCAAAGTGTGGCTTAATATGTGACTAATGCTGAAACACTGACAAAAATATTTAATGCTGCAGAGCAATATATCTCATTTTTACTATATCGAGAGGACCATGTCTTTTGTTTAACATTTGGTCAGATATTATAGACCATTTCCATTTAATAAAAATGACAGAAATTCTCGATTGATAGCTAACAATAGCTACAATTCCACCGAAACCGTGTTGCTAATAAACTCAACTGGCTCAAGAAAGCAGGCTATACAAATAACGGTAAATATTTGAAATTCGGTGCTAAATTCCAAATTATTTTCAACGGCACAGACGCATAACGATTTCGCCTAAGCAATTCACCGTTATATTTTAATATTTAACGTTTTTATTCGATATTTGATTTTAATATTTTAAAAATTTTGAGATACCGCTAATATCGCTCCAATTTTGAGATCTTGGGAAACACGTTTTCTGTTACATTCACAAGAAGATTTTACAAATAATAGCTCGGGAACTAAGTTTCACGATTTATTTCGCACTTGGGCAATGGTGTTTTGCATCTGTCGACTGTCTGTTAACTATTACGTAAGCTGAATTTCTTTATTCACACATCTGATCTCTTATATGTTTCGCTAAAGACCGCTACTACATTACTATAAATGGTTTTAATGTTAAAAATTTCCCTCAGCGCACGTGCTGTTCGGCGTACATAGCTATTTAGTAGAATTCAATAATTAACCTTTTATGTACATGAAGTACAGCATGGTTTCAGAGGAATATAATCAATGACACTGAACGCTAATACATTTGGTTTCTATATTACCGCTTTCAGGCAGAGATAGTCGTTGCTCGATATTGTTCAGAAATGCACATAAATCAGTTATAGAACTATTTGCTCTGCTATTGCGCAAAGTCAATCAAATAATGGGGGATTTAAGATAATTTCAGTGCGCTTTGTCTCTAGTTTGTCCCACAGTGACGCATGACCGTATGGGACATTGGCACAGTCAAGGCTGACTATCAGTTTTGTCCTGAGGTTACAGAGAGCTGTATATAATGTCCACATAGTTAGGCGGAACCATGTGGAACAAATTTGCCTGTCTCACCTGACTCTTATAAATAGTTATAATACAACATATATCGTAATTTTTATATTATATAATATATTTATTAATATATTTATGACAATTCAAATTTTGGCAGCCGTCCAACGCGGCAAATTCAAATTTTGGCAGCTGTTCAACGCGGACAATTCAAATTTTGGCAGCCGTTCCACGAGGTAAATTTTAAGTTTGGCGGTTCTGCAGCGCGGCAAAATTCAAATTTTGGCAGCAGTGCAAATCAGTCAATTTATAGTTTGGAAGCTATCCAGCGCTAGAAATTCAAATTTTAGCAAGATACAAAATATGGCAGCTGTCCCATCTGGAAATTCAATATTTGGCAGAAGCCCAAGCATACCACTATACCTAATGCAGTGTTACATAATATACTGTGAGCCCAATTTATACAGGATAGATATATGAGTCTGAGCTCACTTTTGTGCAAAACCTGACAGTATCACTAAGCTGCTATTTATGTCTTCACAGTTCGACATTGGACAATGCTAAGTCAGCCTGCACTCAATTTAATGTAAATGCACCATAAATAAACAATGTTTCTCCTTTAACAATGTTAAATTTCCCTTTATATATCTAAGAGGTCATCAACCCATAGACAATAGGGCATTGCAATGCAACTCGTCAACTGCTGCACTATTTCTAGTGATTTGTTTCAGTGTAACTCAATGTGAAACTTTCACACATGTATACAAATATATAGATACATATATTATTCAAATACGTTTAATAGCTACACCCGTCTGATTGAAGTCTGGTATCAACCTTTCAGGCGTGCGAAGATATAAAATTTTGCCTTTTTATTCACGTAAATTTAGGGCAAAAGAATTGCAAAACAGCTGAGCATGTTGGTGTCAAATTTCGACAGAAAATAAATTAATTCTTTCCGATAATGTTCACACTATAACTAGAGGGTGGGCCAAGCCACGAGCTCGCAAAGAGCGGTAGCCACCGGCAGTTTTTACTGGTTGCAGCAAATTATGGCAGTAGACTAGTATCTCGCATGCGAGGGTAAAACCGAGCTAGCGTGGTTTTATTTATAAGTTATCATTTTGTGTAATCATCTGCAACAGATCGTATTTAATGCACATATTATACCACCCTAAAACCTCTGGAAACATGAACCTTTGAAAACCCTAAAACCTCGTCAACCCTAAACCAATAAAAACAACTAAAACTCATGAAGTATTAGTGCTGGTTTTTAGATAGCTAAACGATCGTATCCGGCGTACCAAAAAGCTATATATTGCACATGGATGGAAGAAATGGGGGTTACTACTCCTGTAAGGGTCTCACACCCGTTAAGTCAAACCTACCGCCGTGCTAATGACTTTGACCGTACCTTCCCTTTCCCTCCCCCACCCTCCGCCTCGCATCGCCGGCGCGCGGAAAGTTTTGGGGACAATTGGCAAAAATAGATTGTGACTTTATGCAAAATTTGGGTAATATTGGCAAAAAGTGTTAACGCGATTGGGGAAAATTAAGACCATATATGTATCACGGGCGTGACGCTGCTGCTTTGCGCACTTCCGAAAAGCAATGACAGGCTATCGTAACCTCAAGGGTGGACCTAATAGATTCATTTTTCTCGGTTGGTGACAAGAAGCTACGGAGCTTAGCAAATGTGTTATGATCCTACCGGAAGGTTTGCTTACGTAGTCGAGACTACGTAGATTCACAAATATTATTACCGAGCAGAACTATTATAAAAGCATAGTTCGGAATATAACAGGCTTTACGTTGAACACAAGACCCCAAAATTGTAGAAACCCAAAGACCCGTGCGAAGCATCTAGTTTTCATTGCAGGGATGTTGAAATCTTGAAGACCTTCGTCGAGAAAACGCCAAAAGACAAACTCCCTTCTTTTGTGTCACTTTTTGGCGGAGCCTTCGAAAAGAGATTCAAACCGACAAAAGAACAATATTATCGCTATCTTGCACAAATAGGTACGTTTTATTTGGACAAAGAATTTTTTAATATAATTTGTTTATTATGGTTAATAACAATTATGGTTTAGACCGTTTAGCAAAGGATACATTCACGTTCAGAAATAAAAGCAAATTTTGCGCGAACAGCTCGCGAATAATTCACGAACGGTTTGCGAAAAATTCACATTTGGTCAACTTCCATTGGTCATACATACAGATAATACTTGCAAAGGTACAGTCACGGCCAGAAATAAGTGCAAAATAATCGATCGAAATTGAAGCAGCAGCGCCAAATTCAAAAACAAATGTACAATACAAATATGAATTGGTAGGAACATACTGTTATATATTAAAAAATCATGTTTAAAAACAGTAACGGCCGTTGGATAGAAAACATGAGGATAATTGGTGTCATTTTAAAAACCGCCGTTTTTAATTTTATAAATCATTCTAAATAATGTGTGTATTATAGTGGCGTTAAACTTTGAAATACGTCTAAAATATAAGCTAAAGCATTATTTGGAATTTAAGGTGGAGATTTTGACATTGCATATAAATGCCCTGACAAGGCAATGAGAACCAAAACAGGTTTTATTATTTCATTTGCATAAATTGCTTGATATAAACCATCACTCGAAAAGCAGTTAAAATCATTTACGCTGCTGTGTTGTATCAAAATTGGGTGCTTATTGGGCAATTGAGACCTAAAACACACGAAAAACATAGTATCTCCTAATCGTTTGAGGTATGATGATGGTCTCAATTTGTAGCAGTTAATCTTTTATATAGCCGAATATACTGTGTGTGCTACTGTTGTCAACATTTAGGCAGCAGGATTGGGTCGAAATGTAATTTTGTAGGGCATACCAGAGCCAAAATACACATAAACGGCAATACTACCGCAGCCGCACTAACTAACATAATACGTCATATATTATATATATGACTGTTTTTGATATTTTCTGGAACAATCCATGCTTTATGTAGTTGTACATTGTAAGTTCGTTACAAAACCTGTAATAATAACACCAACTAATTGCTACAGCAAATTCAGCTTATTGTAGCAATAGCCTGTACTAAAGATGAAAGTCGGGTCGCACGCAGTGCTGATCGGGTCGGGTCGCGTTGAAGTGCGCGCCCGCGGGTCGGGTCGGGGCAAACTGGGTTGGACAATATGACACGAAAATATTAAGCGAACAGAACTCATAAGCACAATGCTATTGGATCAGTTTAGTAATTCTCAACGCAACGGATTACAGATGGTAGACAGATCTTACCAGATAAAGCACATTAAAATAAAATGTACAAATGTACCCACGCATGTATGTATGTGTAGCTGTTTTCATAGTCAGGTAATAAATAAAACATATTTATGGACATATATAATATTTAAAATAATGTTAACTTTTATTTTCACACACTTTAGAATTAAACAAACTGTGAGTTTTCTGATTAATAATTATTTATATTTGGCAAAGATCAGTTTAAGCAATGCGTTTACTATAATTATTGTTTTGGTGAGGCAATTCGGTTCCAGAATAGTGCGCTAGGTTCTTGGAAAAATTCCTCTAAAATCTTTTCTCGCGTATTTATTCGTTTTTATTACGTTTTTAATTCGTCAAATGTCATTATTAATTACATAGTTTTTGGATTTGGAGATTTGGGTTACACAGTTTTAAATATATTTTTATATGTACTTAATTTGTAGTAAGTTCCAGGGTAGTTTTGATAACGCCGCCCAGCCGTTTCTGTATGAACTTTCCTTCAGCATTGATAACCATGTAAAATATCGATAACAGTGCAATGACTTTAGCCTTGTCAGGAGGTGTTTATTTGCCTTCTGTAGGCTAGCTGCGGCTATGACTCTCTTCCGAAATAGGGTTCGCTGTATAGACAAAAATCTGTATTCCATGTCATTAATTTCTAGTTGGATTATAATGCAAACATTTTCGACATGGATATCAAGCTCAAGTTCGACATTGGCATAATGTGGTGCTAATGAACTATGGAGGGTCGTTGGCCTCAGTTCGCTATGTTGGCGTTGTGAATTAATTTTACCATTATTTTTGAGTCGAGGCCTTCTAATCCTCAGCACCGCAGATGTAACGAGAGCGGGTAGTGAGTTTGTATCGCTTTTGTTGGTGTATCTAAACACAGTATTGTTGATTTCAGGCCCACTTCCCATCGCATCAATCAAAGTACTGAACAGAGAATTGTAATCAGATATTCACAAAGTCGCATTTCGCATTATTATATTTTCAAAAATTATTTTTACGCCATTAGTAACTTCAAATTTTATTGCTATTAGCAGAAAAATAGGTGGAGCGATAAAACAACCTATGTAAATGAAGACTTTCATTGAACCGTGTTTGTCATAGATTGTGTAGAATATATATGTGATTTAAAAAAACGAAGTCGGGTCGGGCTGACACGGTTGTTGGGTCGTGTCGGGTGGGAAAATCGATCCGAACTCTATATTTATCCTGCACAATGACTACGCAAACTGTGCAGTTGCAATGATTATGCAGCTATTTTGTAATTATAACGCGGTCTATTGATACATTTGAAAAAACTATCGTGTAGTAATAATCATGTTCATACATGTTACAGTGTGCAGTGAGCGCACACATTTTCTGTGAACGCTGCATTACTCATACTCTAAGTGAAAACGTGGCCTGATCAAGTTCGAACTACGTTTCGGACAATATATTTCATACGATAATTTGCGCCACATCTCTCTATCAAAAACTGATTTTTTTACTCATGCTCCAAATTAAAACATGGTCCGATCTAGCTCGAACTACGTTTCGGGCAACATGTTTCATACGTTACTTGCGCCACATCTCTCTATCAAAAACTGATTCCATTACTCAAACTCCAAATGAAAACGATTAGGTGTGACAATTTTGCTGGGCTTAAACTCAAAACAATGTCAGTACTATACACAATGTAGTGCCTATCGCGTTGCTAATATAATACTGAAATATTGGTGTTCAATGATATTAATACATTAATATTGTGCCTATAAATGCTATGTTCATCCTGTACTAGCACATACTTACACTGTATTAATTGTTTCCTGTATGAGTATATGTCAGATATCATTGAAAAGGTGTAACGATATCATACTTCTCCACCCTAGCTGGGTAAGAAGTATCAGTTGAGAATTGACGTAACAAAAGGGTGCTTCAAAGCTGGGTTATGTCTCCTCTTCTATGGGTTATGGTTTTTTACGATCTGCTACAGAACCTAGCGTAGTCTAGCGTGTTCAGATGACTGTGTTTTGATATCTATTGCACATAATTTAACTTACTGTTCAGCGAAGGTTAAACGCTGCTTTTGGCATCATAAGTATTTCGTGGCCAACAATGGAGATGCATCTAGGCAAGACTGCGCTTGTGAATTTTACATAAGATAGAGGTGAAACCATAGGTTTCTGTATTATCTATCAAGACAGTATAGTACATTAATAGTACTGTTAATACACTAAGTATTTGGGAGTGTACTAAGATCAGAAGTTGACTGAAACCAAATATTGAAAATATTTAGATACAAATTCTCATTTGCAATAGCGTCGCCGGAAATAACTGGGGATTACGGCCGCGCTATGTGTACATGACGGTGGTTCTACCATTTTGTCTACATGGTGCTACTGTTTGATGACATAGCACGTCAGTTATCAGTGTTAAGAGTCAATTACGCAAGTTCCAACGATTTGCACTTAGGATCATCACAGGTGTGATGATATCTACGAACTAGAAACTTTAGAAATACTGCGTTTGAAGGATCAATAGGCCCAGGCGGCTCCTCTTGAGTATTAGAAACTGAAGGCTGTTCTGGCATGGCAGGTGGCCTATGCTGAAGGTCATTGTGGAATTGCTACGAAGTCATTGTGCAACGATATACTCAATGTACCGAGGAGTGGCGAATCGGGTGGGACTGAGTCTAATTGGATGTGACTTATTTAGACTCTAAATATAGCCTGCGCATACTATGCGACATACAGAACTTCCGGAAATCCAGTGTTATACGTATGTATCTATGATTATAATGGTAAACACTGTTGGAACGGACACTGGAATTATATTACAGGATAATTCACACATATTGTGTACCTATGCATTTAGAGCACAATACTCCAGGCTAAACTTGAAGATGTGGATACATGTGTTGGCTGCATACGCGGAAGAGGTGGCAAGATGAAGAAGACTGTAATTTTTAGTGATAGCCAGGCTGCAGACATGTCTTTAGAATGTTGTTACACCAAATCTTGAACAGGCGTTACTGTGCAACTAACTTGAGACATCTTGGCAGCTGTAATACTCTGCAGGTGTGCTGGATTCCTGGCTACTGTGTTCATGAAGGTAAAGATGCGGCCGATGACACCGCAAAAGAAGTGGCGTATATATACCTCATTTCTAGGGCTGAAACCGGGTATACAGTCTCGCCCAGAAATAAACGCATATTTTTCTCGAATCGTTCGTGAAAAATTCCCGAACGGTTCGCGAACAGTAACAGAACAGCTGTTAATATTTCGCGAACGATTCGCAAAAATATTTCGTAAACGATTCGGAAAAATTTGGTTTTATTTCAGAGCGTGACTGTAGGTATCTCACCAACTGTGGTAGACACAGATTAGAAGTTATGTGTGGCAAGCGAATCTGGCTCCTATTTGAAACGTATCGCCTTACGAAAATATTTTTACCAAATTTTAATAAATCATGGCAACTATGGCTTGGCAGCTGAGCAAACCCCAGCTCAAGAGCATTTTGATGTGCTTACTAGCTATTGCAGATCAAAAAGCATCTTAGAATTATGGGCATCTCGAACGGCAATTTATGCCATTTCTGTAGTGTAGAACCTGAGTCGGGGAACCACTTGCTATTTAGATCAAGTGTTTCTGTGGCATTAGAAAGAGAGTGTCTTCTAGGTGATCTTGTTAGCTAGGATGTGCACTAAGCCTAGTTTATATAGTTCCTACGCAGCCACTTTCTACGTGGTTATATCTACCAATTTATGTATAGTACCGTACCATACTACAAAAGTATTTTCTCGTTGCAACCTCCAATATGTGAACTATCTTGAGCGGCTAAATCTTTTAAATTTAGAATCCTTATAACTAAATAAAAATGATTTCGCTATGATTTGTTAATGCCTCCATAAGGAAGTTCAAATGATTCCCTATAGGTTTGAGTTATTCAACACTCCAATAACGACTCGCGGTCATACCTTAAAACTTTGACCGAAGAAAGACAAAAAGTAACATACTAAGCCACGCATTTGTCACCAAATTTTAATGCTTGGAGTTATCTCTCGAATTCTGTCAACAATAAACCTCCTGACTCCAGCCTCGAACTTGAAGACTTTGCTAAATAATAATATATCACGTTGACCTTAACAGGTATCGTCACTGTAACCAAAACTCTCAAACAGAAGTACGCGGCCGTCTAGCCCCCTTTCTGTTTTTTATGTTTTTGTAATACCCGTTGGTCGTACTCCTTTTCGTAAAGAAAACCAAGGAGTAAATCTTTATTAACAAAGAAATACAACAAATAGTAAAGAGCATCATGACGACGCAGACTCAGACTTACTGCGATGACGGAAAGAACCAATTTAAGCATAGGACCTAAGATAGTTTACTTATCAGAGCGTAGTGTAACGTAGCGGAAATTGGGTGTTGCAGGAATGAAAGCTTTTAAATTCCGTCATGTGTGTGCGTGATCGGCCATAACTTGGGAACGGCTCAACCGATTTTCATGATCTTGGGCCTATTCGAACCGGCATAGCCGATTTACCGCGTACATCCCCAGCGGTTTTTTGATCTGGTTGCGGTGTCAGAGGTCGAAATAAGGGTTTTACCCCGTTTTAGAATCCATCAGTTTTTTTAATTATTCACTACAGCAAGGTTATTTTTATCGTACATTACTCGCCAAAAATGAGCGTCGCATTTCGAGCAAGCGAGTTCGAGCAAGTCTCGAGCGAGTGGCTCGCTCGAGATTTCGCAACTATTTAAATTAATAGAAAATTCTATTTTTAGAACAAATTTATTTCAAGCGAGTCGCGAGGGAGTGTCGAGCGAGTCGCGAGCGAGCGACGGTCATTTTTACCGGCTACTGTAGCTTTCAAATTTTTTTCTCTGGTTGGTTTTATTTCATAGTAAAATGATTATTGCCGATACATCTTTTTTGTTTTTGGATTAAGACTGCGGTTATAAAGTTTGAGGTATGGCACTCTCGTGGTTCCTCGACCCAAAATTTGTTCTGACGTTCTGGGCGGCTGAAAAGTTTCACTTGGGGGTTTACGGGCATGGGGAACTCCTTCCCTGTGTTGGTCTTGCTCTGTGACCCATGGTTCTTTGTGTACGGAGGTATGGCGCCCCCATGGTTCCTCGACCCAAAATTCCTAATTTTATTGTGACGTCCTTAGAGGTTGATAGCTTGCACTTGCGGGTTTTCGGCAAACTCACTACCGGTGTTAGTTTTGTTCTAACTTGTGCGGTATTCTGTGATATCCACATATAGCATATCGATTTATGATATCGAGAGTTAATTGGCTTTGCACGCAAAAGGCGTAAGTGTACCTATGCTTCTACTCTCTGCAATCTCGACAGAGCTAACTAGTATAGGAAAATTAAATGGCTATGCAAATTAGTTAGCCAAAGCTAGTACAGTCAATATAGGATCGGTTTATATGTTTATTTCCAACTCCGACCGAGCAGCTTCAAACTGGTTTTGGTTACACTTTAACTTAACATCTTTTATGCATTTCAATACACATTGTTTTCATAACTAATGCTTATACCTGGTAGCTTGTCTCATCGCCAAGGTGGTTAATTCTGAGTGTTGTAATTTACAGTATCGTGCACAGCAATGTTTAGCCATGAGCAATTGTTACGAAACTAATATGATGAATGGATGAAGATTCTTTCGTAGTTGTAATTAATGCTTTCAATTGTCTGCGATTAATTCATATAAAATTTTAATATTAAAACATTGTTTTAGGATACAAGATCAATTTTCAGTCGTGGGTGACGGTATCTGAAAAAGCTCGTATATGGGCTAACTTTGAGTTATTTCGTAAAAGACCAGATGTTCAAAGTCTGGGCGACATTTTTCATCCTGACGGAACTCTCGACTTGCGTAAAGTACAAAAAGCGAATCTAAACTTTGTCGGATGGCTGGGTAAGTGTGTATGTTTGTACATTTTACGCAGAAACGTACATAGCTACATAATATTGTGCTAAGATTCTTAGGGTCACGACATATTAGAAATATTCAGTGCCAGATTCACAGGAGCTAGAGTACTTAGCCGGTACAGGTCAAATACACAACTCTAAATACTGGTAGTTGAAACGCATGAACCATCACAACTCACTCATTTTTGGCTTCCATAGGTTATACTTTCACCAGTTCACTAGTTGTTAGTATTTTTTAGAAAATATTCGATAACTTTCAGCAGAACATTTTTAGATAGGGACGATGCTCGGTCTCGTACGGTTTATTTAGTTACGGTTAGAAATAAATGCAAATCGTTGGCCAATAATGCGCTAGTAAACTTAAAATGACCCCGGCAACCATCCTATTTTGTATTTTTGGATGAAATTTGTTACGGAACACTTTTTGGTCAATTGAAATTCGGCGTAAAACCGTTCGCGAACACAGCGCTCGAGAACGAAAATTTATCGATTTGATTGTGACGTTACTTTTGCATTAAATTTGTTCGCGAACACTGTATAATCCTATTTAAATGATAATAGATTAGGGAACAGAAATTCTGCAAACTGAAATCGCCAAAATTCTGTTCGGAAACAAGGTTTGATTTCTGGCACTTGAATTTGATTTTGTCAATTTTCATTTAGCGAAAAACCGAATGAAATTAAGCCTGTTTTCAATAACAAGGGTTTGCGATTCGATATCGGTAATGACAGAATAGGATGGTTGTCTGGGTCACCTTAAGTTTACTCACGCATAATTCTCGAGTAATAAATAGACAGTTGCTGATTTTGCGTGAGCCGTTCGTGGCAGATTCATGAATTATTAGAGATCAGTTCGCAAAAATATACTGTTATGTCTGCGTAACTGTAATAAATTAGTTTCATACCATTGCACATCTCCTGGGTGTCATAATTCAGATGTTAGGTCTAAAAATGAAATGGGGAATTTAACAGTCTCAACAAACACGCAGTGTTGTTGCTTCTTGTTGGCCTATCTAAACAGAGAAGCGTTTTGATTTTTTAAAATACGGGATACACCGTTGATACGCATAGGTCGATTTCCAAAGTTCAGCGGTTAAAGCAGCATGGTTGGTCAACTACTATGAAACGCAGCGGTTTTACTCGAAAACATGATTTAGTTGTAAGTGCTGCGCTGGGCAGTGATAGTGCCGTAAACATCCGACCAAGAAGCCATGTATAAAATATTTCATGTTTTTTGTAGTTTTTTTCTGTGAAATTAGTGTTATCCCGGCAGTAAACTGTCGTCACGACTTGCTATATTGTACAGGATTAAAGCAAAAGAAAGATGATACAATAGTACGTATCGGTAAATCTTTGTGTGATTACTAGATATGTCTTGTTAATTTTACTAATATTTACAGCCAGCTAAACAGGAGAATAAATCGCCGCACAAGTATCTTAGTATAATGCGTAATTCCGTATTCTCGTGATTGAAGAACTTTAATCTTGTATATATTATAAATCCACGGACAATCTTAAACTTTCTATTATTTTATTATATATACAATAGTTTCTTGGGTTTCCTGTATTTCCGAACCACACGATAATGTACTTAATAATAATTGCGTTCACAATTTTATTGAGACAAACTCTCATTTACTTCAATAATATTACAAGCAATACGTAACTGAACGAATAACGTACATAAGACAATGTATTGCTC
>JASANE010010477.1:0-11304 GCA_030248225.1 Trileptium ribeirensis
ACGTAAATTTAAATTTATTTTATATATAATTTCGAAAAACACATATCGACATATACGATAAGTAACAAATATTCCTAGTATATACTGGTTCATGGAACCATCTGTGACACTAATGACCAATACAGCTCTCGAAAAATTAAATTTAACAGTTCCTATCACCGCTATAAACGCCATGACGAAATGATCAGTACGCCTTGGGATGTTGGGTTGGACATATGTTTCATTCCCAAAGTATTTATATCAAAGATGATTCATGACAGCATGATTTCCAAAGATCATCTGTTGTATTATATTCTTAACCCTTTCCCGCAGAGTGTATCACATATGATACAGCGTACATTGTGAAGCGATAGAGTTGTCGTGTTTTCGTGTGGCGTGCGTTGCCACGTGTGCTGTTATTCGTTGCCGAGCATTAGCTCATCGATAGCACAATGGCTAGCGTGTAAGGCTCGCAAACAAATTATCCAGGGTCAATCCGTCACTGAGGTCATCTTTTCACAGCACAGACCAATCGTTATTTTCAACGTATCTTTTACTAGTTTTGATTACACAAGTATACGCCAGGAAATGGATGTGAAGCAGTGTCTCAGAAGAGTATCTGGAATGCGTCTATGTATACTAAATATTTCTTGTTCTAAGCAAAACAATTTGTGTACTGACCACTTACCGAAATAATCTTCCGAGCAGACGCATTTGAATCTTCGATTCGCTCCGTCCACGCAACGATCACTATAGGGACCACAAATCTTGGGCGCATCGCGACAGACCCAGCCTGCTCTGCCTGGCTCGATGTTTGCTCCCCATACAGCGTTGTCGATCAAATCTTTGGCGTGATTGTTCAGATATACCTAAATTATATATATCATAATAATTCGCATTGCAATAAATTTATACACTTGTACCCAAAAAATATATCATTACCGGTCCTGTCTGGTTTACGTGCAAATAGTTCAGTGTAAGGAATTCGTAAACATTACGTTTGATATAAGGTCGTTAACACAGGTCTAGCTATACCATTTCTGTGCTGGAATTCTAGGTGCTTCAAATTGTTTTGCGCAACTTAAATTTGCCTTAGATAAAATCTAAGCTAAATTCATCGCTATCTACATAAACTAACATGAAAGAGAGTTCATGATAGACCTATAATGGACTCTTGGTAGTAGGTATTAAACAACGATTCAGAGCCTAGAGCCTTGTTTTATCACAAAGTAAAAGTGAAAAATGTTAGTTTCGCCATATTTCAAATATCAACAAAATTTGGCTTAAAATTCCAACAGTTCTTTGTTCAAATCGGTTTTTATGAACTATTCAAGACAGTCATTCTTCTTGCTAAAGAACATCAAATATCAGGTGACAAATATGTGTCAGAATATTTACAAGCAAGTCTATTATTAGAAAATGGGTGTCGATAAGCCTAATTAAGATGTCTTTAGTTTTGTTTTTTGATGATAGGTACGTTTCCAGACGTTTTTACAGTTATTAACTTATTTCTAGACCTTCATTCGATTTGAGAACATAATTGGTACGTAATGATGATTACTTTACGCTTAAATGTTCCTCGCACTGAAACATCACCGTTTCCTTTGAAACCTAGTAAATCTTGTGATATTCGAGCTGGTTGAAACGGCAAACCACCTATATAGACAGCTCCATCCAACGATAATTTACCATCGCCTGATCCTTTGAGCGTTCCTAAAATTAAACTATTTCAAAATTCTCAAATTACCTAGTTTATGTAATTAATGTTCGATATTAAACGGAAATGCGTATTGCGTAATTTTAAGCGTTGTTAAAGCAAAAGTAAAAAATAAGGCTATTGAAAGCTAAACAAGGTAGATCTTTAGTATTTAAGTCAAATTTTCGGATTAAAGTCAAACTTTTGGATTACAAAGTTCTCAAATTCAGAGTAAAGACATTAGTTGTACCCTTCATCGATTAAACTATATTTTATTGATTAAGAAGTTGAAAAATAAATTATTCTTAACTACACCTCCAGATACTCGCCAAAGCTCATTGTAGGCACGGCTAAAATTAGCATAATTTATACAAATACATAAACAATACAAGCCTAATGCGGCGTTTCCGTTATAAAGGACTCCCATGTGAAAATTTTGTCCCCCTATGGTCTAGACCACACCATCCAGTGGTATACGGTATATGCGTACACTATGTAATGCAAAATTTGGTGTATGAGACACCATTAACGTAGCTATAGTGTGTTAATCTGCCTATTGTTTTTACTGATGGTGTCAAAGACACCATACACAGACCCATTATATATTGCGTGTAAATAACAGCATGGTGTAGCTAACACCATATAAAATTTATGGTGTTGTCTACACCATGCTATTGCCGACAGTACACCGCCTATGTATACTATCTGAAAATGCCATCAGAAACACCATGGTGTTCAAGACACCATAGATTTGATGGTGGCAGATACACTGAGGGCGGACAAAACATTCACATGGGGGTCCTTTATAACGTAAACGATGCCTAAGAGAATACTTAAATGTCTCTGCGATGCATTTTAATAACGTTTTTATCATCATTGTTGTGTATGTTTGCACGTGCGTGGTTATCCTCACTCGTTGTAATGGAA
This sequence comes from Trileptium ribeirensis, assembly GCA_030248225.1. Classification (NCBI taxonomy): domain Eukaryota; kingdom Metazoa; phylum Nematoda; class Enoplea; order Enoplida; family Thoracostomopsidae; genus Trileptium; species Trileptium ribeirensis. Next base: position 2,603 of record JASANE010010477.1, read on the forward strand.
AATGCTTAAGTATCCACGATTAAAACGCGATTTGAGCAGCTATATTGCGTACGAAGCTCGTAACCATACAATCCGAGCACGACAGTTAGGGCAGTCACCACCGGGGAGGGGTCTACTACAAGCCGTGCCCCCGTTCCCAGTTCGGTATCGCTGTCCCAGCCACCAGTTGTAGAGTTGACCACCACAATAAGTGGGTGCCTTACCTGCACAGTTGAAATTTTCTGCTGACGCCCCTGACATCAGTACAAGTTCAGCGCTCAACATTCACCGACCCGCAATTTAATTTGAGGTTTAAACGGTTAATACACGTCGATTCAATGTATACATACAGCGAAACTGAGAAACAAATGCGGTTGAAACAACCAACCAAGGAATCAGCGGTAATGCAGTGTTATGAGCCTTTACCATGGGCCTAGATTTAGGAGGGTTCGAGGGGGTTTAACCAGCCTCCCCCCGACAATTTTGATAACAGGGTTGGTCCGTTATGGCACCTCCGCCCCATTTTTAGCAAGCTTTAGGTTCGATCCGTCACTTATAGACTACTTGGTAATCAACAAAATGCGGAATGTCACAAAGCTCACGCACCTTTTCCTAGAAATAAATAGCTAAGTAGCTTAATAAACCCACCTAATAGAGTTGACAGAGTTAACATTTATATGGTCCATGTCTCGATCACCGATTCTCTTCATTCTCTGCCATCCCTCACAGTGGGGCACGGATAGCCACACGTTGGAGCACCGTCCGCCCACCCCCCTTAGCTATAGGCCTATTACCAGTGTAAAGCTCTGATAAGCTGAAAACCAATAACATTCTAATTTTTTCCGAAAACTTATCAACCCCCAGACTTTAAACAAAATCTACGCCACTGGCGTTTATGCGTATGAAAATATGTTTTATAAAGTATGAAAGCGTCTTAGACTAAGGGCTAATTGCTGAGGCATGACATACTGACGAGGGCGGCTAACTCAGTAGATTTTATTTACATCAGCTTTACGTTAAAGTACAGCTTTGCTAACAAGTGAACCAATTCAAATGCCTAAATTTAAATTTTAATAAACTTTAAGTTTATTTATTTTTGATAAAATTTATATATTTTTGATGAAGAAATTTAGATAAACCCATTGTATTGAGTCCAAATTCAGGTCTGATATTGATCGTTGCGACTTGTTCTTGGCGACCAAATGAGATTCCAACGTCGTAAAATTCACCGGTTCGAAGGTTGAAATTCGTTGGCAGCTGTTGGTCTTTGTCTGAAATGAAAATGTTCTAAAGGTTGTACGAATAAATAAAATCATACATGGACGATTTCAGAAGTACCAGGAGTGGGGTAGCGGGTGCGACGTGGGGAGGAGGCCGTCAGGAGGGGATAAAGCTTTGAAATTATGCGGACGACTTTACCAATTTACCCCTACCTTTTGCCATTTTTTCCCAATTTTCCCCTACCTTTTGCCAATTTTTCCCAATTTTCCCCTACCTTTTGCCAATTTTTCCCAATTTTCCCCTACCTTTTGCCAATTTTTCCCAATTTTCCCCTACCTTTTGCCAATTTTTCCCAATTTTCCCCTACCTTTTGCCAATTTTTCCCAATTTTCCCCTACCTTTTGCCAATTTTTCCCAATTTTCCCCTACCTTTTGCCAATTTTTCCCAATTTCGTCTAACTTTTGCTCATTTTTTCTAACTAATTTTTTGGCTATTTTTTTCAAACGTTTTCCGGGTACCGTCGGTGCCAGCGGGTGAGGATGGGCTGCGATGTTGCAGTGCACAACCTTATGAGGGATTCGGCTTTCTACCGGGGGTTCTCGGGCAGCCCAAAAAGGGAGGGGCCCAGACTCAGAGGATAATTGCCCTCATGTCATATAAGCATGTATGGGCAAACTGTATTCAGTAAAACCTGAGGCTACGTCAATATTCTATTCGAAGGCCGTGTAATATTCAGTGAAAAACATTTAAAAACTGGTATTTAAAAATTCTTACTAAACCATGAGCAGGCGTTTGGAGCTTTGCGTTTTTATAATTGCTAGTGTTATAGTTTCGGCATTAGCGCAGATGTACACTGTGTATGCTCAAAATTAGACATTTTGTTATCTTGAAATCGAAAAGCTTAGACGGGCGAAACAAGGAAACGAAAATGTCATTTCAAAAGCTTAGCATTTTAGCTTAGAACCCCGGCAGCGTCGGTTGTAGTCCCACCAATAGAACAAAATAGGAAACGGTGTCCGAATCCCGGCAGCGTAGTCCCCACCAATAGAACAAAATAGGAAACAGTGTCCGAATCCCGGCAGCGTAGTCCCCACCAATAGAACAAAATAGGAAACGGTGTCCGAATCCCAGCAGCGTAGTCCCCACCAATAGAACAAAATAGGAAACGGTGTCCGAATCCCGGCAGCGTAGTCCCCACCAATAGAACAAAATAGGAAACGGTGTCCGAATCCCGGCAGCGTAGTCCCCACCAATAGAACAAAATAGGAAACGGTGTCCGAATCCCAGCAGCGTAGCGAGAAACAAAGAACCCCCCCGGCCCCACCAATAGAACAAAATAGGAAACGGTGTCCGAATCCCGGCAGCGTAGTCTCCACCAATAGAACAAAATAGGAAACGGTGTCCGAATCCCGGCAGCGTAGTCCCCACCAATAGAACAAAATAGGAAAGGGTGTCCGCATCCCGGCGGCGTAGTCCCCTCCAAAAGAACAAAATAGGAAACGGTGTCCGAATCCCGGCAGCGTAGTCCCCACCAATAGAACAAAATAGGAAACGGTGTCCGAATCCCGGCAGCGTAGTCCCCACCAATAGAACAAAATAGGAAAGGGTGTCCGAATCCCGGCGGCGTAGTCCCCTCCAATAGAACAAAATAGGAAACGGTGTCCGAATCCCCTGACAGTAAAGTAGTATTAGCACCGATATCCGGAACCACATAACAAAAACATGCAAAACGGTGCGAAGGAAACAAAAAACATTAATTCGTTTTCTAGTCTTCAAAAAATGCAAAAAATGCTATATGCTCTTTCAGGATCATACTAGAACAGAAATTTGTACAATTTTTGAAGGGCAATACGTTTGGCGGGGTGGGACCAAAGTGCCTCCCGTGGGGCCGGTACTGTGAGCCTTTGTTCAAGTTATGAGTATATTTTACGCTTTCCGAGTTGTATACTTTGAACGTTATTATGATACCGGCTATCTAAGCGCTAGGCATTACGTATCTGCATATCGAAAGAGTATATTTACCTTGCACACGCAGCTTAAAATTCTTACCTATCCTAAAACAAATCCTTACCGAACCTTAAACTAATTCTTACCGACCCTAAAACTAATTCTTATAGCCCCTAAAACTAATTCTTACCGATGCTAAAACTAATTCTTACCGACCCTTAACTAATTCTTACCGATCCTAAAACTAATTCTTACCGACCTTAAAACTAATTCTTACCGTCCCTAAAACTAATTCTTGCCGACCCTAAAACTAATTCTTACCGACCCTAAAACAAATTTTTACTGACCATAAAATAAGTAATCGTAGTGTCAGAAAAGATCGTTTACCTCCGGCGTAATTTGCTTTCATCGCCAGTATTAGCTGCTGATTTCGTATAACCAAAGGTAAGTAACTGCCTGGCACTTTGTTTATAACTGCGACACTTTGCAATGACCCCCAGCTCTAAGCTATTCTTTTTTCTATCGTTATAACGTACCGCCTTTCAGGATTTACTTGGGCAAATATGTGATAGTAGTGTCAGAAAAGATCGCTTACCTCCGTCGAAATTTGCTTTCATCGCCAGTATTAGCTGCTGATTTCGTATAATCAAAGCCAAGTAACTGGCTGGATTACTAGACGATACTATGTATGCCACCACTGCGTCATCGATAGTGTCCAATTTGAAAGAAATATTTATCTGAAATCAAAAAATAACTATTACAAATTAAGCATAAAAGCGACTAATCAGTTTAGGCTAAATAATTAAATGTTTTATTATCAACACAAGACATTGAATATTATTTAAATGTATAAATTTATTAAAACAGTATAACTCGAGCGCACGACTTCAAAAGGTAATTTAGCTAACTCCCAATGCTCGACGCAAACAATTAATAACTGAAATGCTAAACTAAAAATCAAATGAATAATAATGCTAGCTCCGATTTGTTCAAGGCATGGACCAAACAATTAATAACTGAAATGCTAAACTAAAAATCAAATGAATAATAATGCTAGCTCCGATTTGTTCAAGGCATGGACCAAACAATTAATAACTGAAATGCTAAACTAAAAATCAAATGAATAATAATGCTAGCTCCGATTTACTCAAGGCATGGACCAAACAATTAATAACTGAAATGCTAAACTAAAAATCAAATGAATAATAATGCTAGCTCCGATTTGTTCAAGGCATGGACCAAACAATTAATAACTGAAATGCTAAACTAAAAATCAAATGAATAATAATGCTAGCTCCGATTTGTTCAAGGCATGGACGGACACACCATGAATCGATCATGGGACTTTTGATATCGTAACAGATATGCTAGCCACCATGTCATGATCTCCAGAGAATCTACCAGATTTCTTTCCGATGCCATTATTTCCTTCTCAATTGATGCTTTAGTAGTGATTTCAAACAACAATAATCACACATTTAAGACCTACGGGTTATTCTGCTTAACGATGGCCTGAAACAAGATTGAGCATAGAAATTTCGCGAAACTAAAAACATATCCATCCAAAACACTCATAAACTCTGTACCCGACATTATATACTCTAGCGAAAATTTACTAATAAATCTATTTGGTAGGTCAACTCAAACTAAATTTCAAAGCTTCTAAGAGAAAAGTCTAAAAGCGCTAGGCCCATTTTTGAGAACCTGCAAAGAACATTCGTGGTCTTTTTTAATGCTTACTAAAATTTAGCATAACAGAGTTAAAACAGAAGTCGTAGCAGTCAGCGATATTCACTATTTTAAAGGTGAATATTAGTTTGGTATTGCAATATTGTTCAATCAAAGCATTGCTACTATGAAAACTGTCCCAAATTTGCTCAGAAATTAAAAATTTGACTAAAGGCGTTTTCACACGCTCAAATTTTTTGCTCAAATTTTGAACTAAAAATTTGAGTTAAAAATTTGATCAAATTTGGATCAAAATTTGACGGTAATTTTTAACGAAAAATTGCGATATTTCAAAATTTGAGAACAAAATTTGAGATCAAACTTTTTCATGCAATGAATCTTGTCGGTGATTGGCTACAGGAATATCCTTGAAAAGTTTGTTCACACACTCAAACTTACCAAAAATGGACAAAAGATGCTTTCAAACTTTGATTAAAATTTGATAAAAATTTGAGCAAAAAGTTTGAGCGTGTGAACACGCCTTTAGACATTCGAATAGGTTGCGCATATAAACTAATATAAAATATATTTGCGCCCGAGGTCAGTCGGCTTACGAGGGGGTGGCGGGGGGGGGGGGGGCTAAATGGTCTCGATTGGGAAGGGTCGCAGTGGGGTATCCAAGAAATTTGCCGCGCTGCACATTTTTTCACCAATTTTCCCTACTTTAACCAATTTTTCTTCTAAATTTCTGTACCTTTACTCATAGCTGTTTTACGCGCGTGGTGGTAGCGGTTGATTGGTAGGGGTAAAATAACTGAGGAGCATTCGAGCATTATGGAGTTAACGCCCACACCCGTCTATATGCACCCATGACATTGTGTATTTACTCATAACCGCATTGCGCGCGTGGTGGTGGGAGGTAATTGGTGATGGTAAAATAGTTGAGGAGGATTCGAGCGTTAGGGAGTACCTATGATATTGTACCTTTACTCATAACCGTTTTGCACGCTTGGTGGTAGGGAGTGATTGGTGGGGTAAATATCGCAGGAGGATTGAAACCTGCGGGAGCTAGCCCCTGCCCCGTCTATATGCACCGATGATATTGTACCTTTTGCTCATAAAACGTTTTGCGCGTGTTGTGGTAGGGGGTGATTGGTGGGGTAAAATAGCTCAGGAGGATTCGAGCCATAGGGAACTAACGCCTACACCCGTCTATATACAACGATGATATATTTAGTCTCGCAATACAACACAAATATCTATTTTTTACTGTCACATTATACAGCAAAATACTCTGAGAAATTATACCAAAAAATGAGTGAGTTTATCACTGGCAACTATTCAGACATGCACAAAGTGTACATATATTTCTAACTTTCAGGTTAATATGCGATAATAAACTTACGATAACCCCGCCGACCATCCTATTTTGTAATTTTGCAAAATTTTGAATTACCGAACAGTTTGTATTCAGCCGAAATAAAGCTATTTTCTGTTGGAAAATACCTATTTTGATCGATAACAAAATTTTGTCGAATTTGATTTGCAGATAGTTTTGTTCTTTGAACAAATTTAATGTAAGTGTGACGCCATAAATGGAACAGTCCTGCTGTCTATTTTAAATCTAGGAAACGTTATTGGACTGTCATTACCTTCTTCACAAATAGCTTCATTATAAGCTAGCAGTGAATCAAATTGAACTTCCAATTTGTACTTTAAGTTTAAAAGAATTGTACATCCCGAAACTAGCTGATATGAGATGACTCATATGATCGTGTTAAGTTTAGTGGCGCAAAAGTTACATGCACTAGCTCTTCTTGTTTTACCTCAAATAAGGTAAACGAACTTCGCAACACCCTAAAACGAAGAGTGTAAGAAAATCGACCGAATTGAAGATATTTGCCTTCATAATCGTTATCTCTACAAAACTTTATATATATATTAGTATTTTCATCTCATTGACTCTTAAACATTTCACGCCAGCTGGAAACGCATCCTGATAGAGCATACATTTTGAAGTATTTTATTAAATTTGAATTTGTAGTGTGTGGTGTATGTTTGAACATACGTTGTTATTCACACACATTGCTTTTTTGGTTCGCTAAGGAACAAAGTAACATCTTTTGCGACTAAAATCGTTGCATCCTTCTTTCACTCGCCCAGCTTGGCTTCAATGAATGGCATCGGCTTGACTTTAATCAAACATACACGAAACTACAAATTCAAATTTAATAAAATACTTCAAAATGTACGCTCGATCAATTTGTTTCCAGCTGGCGTGAAATGATTGAGTCACTACAGCCAATACTAATATATATATATATTTTTAGATAACGATTATAAAGGCAAATATCTTTTTTTCATTTAACTAATTTTAGTATATTTTCATTTACAGGGTGTTCCTAAAACGATAACCTCTTGAGGTAAAACAAGAAGAGCTAGTGCATGTAACTTTTGCGCCACTAAACTTAAGATGAACCCACCAACCATCTTATTTTACGAAACCCCGATGTAGAACCCCCCTCCACTTACAGAACAAATTGGAAATTCAATTCGATTCACTGCTAGCCTATACTTAGCTATTTCTAATAAGGTAATGACAGTCCAATAACGTTTCCTAGATTTAAAATAGACAGCAGGACTGTTCCATTTATGGCGTCACACTTACATTAAATTTGTTCAAAGAACAAAACTATCTGCAAATCAAATTCGACAAAATTTTGTTATCGATCAAAATAGGTATTTTCCAACAGAAAATAGCTTTATTTCGGCTGAATACAAACTGTTCGGTAATTGGAAAAATTTTTTAAAATTTGAGCAAAATAGATACATTAGGCGGGGTTCTCGTAAGCTTTCTTGTGGCGTGTTAACCTGAAAGTTAGAAATATATGTACACTTCTGTATGCCGTGTCTTTGAACGTGCTAGTAATCAACCTCACTCCTCACTTTTTGGTATAATTTCTCAGAGTATTTTGCTGTATAATGTGACAGTAAAAAATAGATATTTGTGTTGTATTGCGAGACTAAATATATCATCGTTGTATATAGACGGGTGTAGGCGTTAGTTCCCTATGGCTCGAATCCTCCTGAGCTATTTTACCCCACCAATCACCCCCTACCACAACACGCGCAAAACGTTTTATGAGCAAAAGGTACAATATCATCGGTGCATATAGACGGGGCAGGGGCTAGCTCCCGCAGGTTTCAATCCTCCTGCGATATTTACCCCACCAATCACTCCCTACCACCAAGCGTGCAGGAGAGACGGTTTCTGGTAAAGGTAGATGTGGTGAGTTACTCCCTATCGCTCGAATCCTCCTCAACTATTTTACCATCACCAATTACCTCACACCACGCGCGCAATGCGGTTATGAGTAAATACACAATGTCATGGGTGCATATCGACGGGTGTACGGCGTTAACTGGTAATGTAGAATGCTCCTCAGTTATTTTACCCCTACGATCAACGTACCACCACACGCGTAAAACAGCTATGAGTAAAGGTACAGAAATTTAGAAGAAAGAATTGGTTAAAGTCGGGAAAATTGGTGAAATGTGCAGCGCGGCAGGATACTGGAACACCGCCTGCGACCCTCCAGATCGGCATTAGCGCCGCCACACGTAAGCCGACTAGCACTCGCGCAAATTGTGTTTTATATCGTTATATGCACCAACGTATTCAAATGTCTAAAGGCGTGTTCACACGCTCTAAAATTTCTTGCTCAATTTTCTTATCAATTTAATAAAACTAAAAAGCGTATTTTGTCCATTTTTGGTAAGTTTGAGTGTGAACAAACTTTCGAGGTATTTCCTGTAGCGGATCACGACGATTGCATCATGAAGACTTGATGTTGAATTTTGAATTTTGAGATTTGAAATTCAAGGC
>JASANE010010478.1:0-13974 GCA_030248225.1 Trileptium ribeirensis
TTATTTAGCCACGGCCAACCCGTATTGCTACGGGGGAAGCGATCCCACCCCTGGTTTGGAGAAACCAGGACCTTAAGCTTTATGCTCCGCTGCTCTAATCACTGTGCAACCCAGCCGACACATTCTGTAATTCCAAACTATGACATAAAGCGCATTACTGCACTGAGACATATCATTGCGGTCGAGATATCTTTCGAAATACGAGTGCAATAATGTCTAGACATAATTTTTGAAGCTAACATGATCGTTCAAGGTATCAGAAAATATCGATGGAGGTGAAATTCGAGCCTACGACCTTCTGCCTTTACGTGCTTCTGCTTTAATCACTGAGCAAATGAGCCCACACATCCTGTAATCCCAAACTATGACATAAGGCCCACTATTTCGCCTGGCCCACAGTTGTGGGGTGCATACGTAATTGTGATATTTCTCTGCTTTCTCTGTTGGCTGAAGCCTAAGATAGCACGTTGAATGGGTTGGACCACCAGTGGGCGTATGATATTCTTTTGAACATTGGTTTAGTGTCGCTAATGAATTGCCGTTTCCACATCGTGAGCGCTCTACCTCTAGGGCCAGTCCAATTTGATGTATATTTCGCAACAAAAAGTAATCGATGTGGGCACCGGTTGGTTGGAATGCTCCGAACGTGCACCGCCGTACTCTGTTGTGGTTGAAAACTTCGACTAGGGAAATGAAATTCGTGATTAGTGAAACGTCATTCGTGATTTTGTCAAAGGGGTGATGCCAAAGCTTCGTCGCCGTCAGAAGTTTTCGAAGACATCTAGTTAATTTCATTGGCATACTACAGGACTGCGTGTATGGCTGCGTTGTAGACAGATAGCTTGGTTTCGAGTAAGATGCTGTTTGACTGCCATACGCCGCGCAGGCCACAAAACGCTAATCTAGCTTTTGTTATTCTGGTGTAGATCTCACTGACAGCAGAGTCCGATCCGCTGAATTGTCTTCCTAGCTCTCTGAATTCGTGAACATGTTCCAGGGCAGATGTCCGTATGCGTTACCACTGTGGGGTTGTCACTGCAGCAGCTCATAAGTGTTGTTTTTGTTTCACTTATAAGCCGTTGGAGAGCTCTGGCTGTGTAAACACGTTCTAGCCTGCCTGCCTGTTTTGACTTCAGTTTGCCACAAACCATCTTCAGACAATACGCTCTACCAAACACCGGAATTCATCACGCTGCTAAGCAATTGATTTAACGTGAGTCAGCCAACCCTGCTCCCATTGCCGTGCGTTGCATCGAATCCTTGACTTCACCAGCGGCACATATATATCGTTGAAAAGTCGCCGAGTCCATGTTTTCTTTCGCCACCCGTAGGTCGTTTCCAACCGCTAATTTGACAGAACAGAACACGATGAGGTATTCTTTTTGGTGGCATTCTCGCCACGTGAGCAAATCATGTGAGTCGTCTTTTCGTCATGTACTGACTAACGGTTTCTGAGACGCCAAAGCGTGCGCGAACTTCTGAATTCGTAACTCTGTCCAGATAGGGTATACCAAGGATCCTTCGCATGCATCGGTGTTCAAATACTTCAAGTCGTCGCTCCGTTTCATTCAGAACTGGCCATGCTTCGCAGGAATATACTAGTACAGTTCTAACACTTGCCATATATACTCGTCTCTTCGTCTTCATGGTCACTGATCGCTTGTCCCACAGGTGACTTAGCGAACGCATTGCAGCAGTCGCCTTTGCTATGCGAGCTGACAGATCCACCACCGACATCCCCATGGCATCGATTTCGCTCCCTCAGTATTTGAAGCTGTACACCTGTTCCAGCAAAGCGCCATCCAACGAAACCATGACATCGCCGTCTCCAGCACAGCGCATCACTTTAGTCTTCTTGGCACTTATAACAAGAACAACTTTGGACAAACACGTTCTAGCATTGACTGAAGGTTGCCAATTGGTTCAGCGACGATGGCTATGTCGTCAACTTATGCATCGTCGGCGAATTTGTCAGTTTCGCAAGTGGCCGCTCGGTTCAAGAGATACACGCGTGATCTAGTCTAGTACATTGTTGAATAGAATAGGTGGCGCCGTGCGTAACGCCTGACTCAATTTCGAACGCCATGCATTTCTAACTTCCTTATGGTTCTTTTTTGTAAAAGATACATCTCTGTCCTAGCAATGAGTCCTTCCGAAAAGCAAATAGCAAACCTGTTTAATCATGACCCTTTACAGTACTCTATGATTTGACAAGCATAATTCCGAGCTATCTACTAGCTGCTCTTGGCAATTAAATGAAATCAGATGCGACTGCCTGGATATCGAGACAGCAAACAGTATTATTCGAGCATTTGTAATATACAGGCTTGACTACTATAATGCAATTTTCTGCAGCCTTTGATCACACCAACTGCAACCACGTCATCGAGTGCTTCGCACTGCTGCCAGAGTAGTCACAATCACAAATTCGTTCTGACCATATATCCCCGATTTTTCTAGACCTAAACTGGCTATCCTTGGAACAACGCATTTGTTTTAAAGCAAATCTAATCGTAGGCAATGATCTCACCTCTAATGCGCCTGTATATATTAGTGATATGCTCTATATATTTATGCAATGTTTCCAGAAATGCTGACGAAAGTATACTGCGGCATGTCTCTCCTAGAAGCAAAAGGTTTAGATTCACAGGACTGTCGCTTTGAATCTTCTCTGTTCGAATCTGACTGTTACAATCTAAACTTATAACAATATCTGAATTACAATCGAATCTGAATTACAATCTAAACTTATAACAAATCTATTTCCATCATTGTTTTTGTGTTCTTGCTGTGCCATTGACTATCTTTCGTTTATTGACAATGTTTCCTATCGTTTTTTAACTGCAGCGCTCGTGCAACGCGTTCTGCGAAAAAGACGCTATATAAATGTATTATTATTATAAAATATCCACAGTTGTAACGTATCGGCAACACTTAGCCGCACATGGGTAATATTCCAGAAATAGCACATCAAGCGGCCTTGAGGTCTATAAAATCTATTCTCCTATATTATATCAACTATTCTTGAATGATAGCTATTAATCTGTGTAACTATTAAAGTAATATTTATTTCATACGTGTCGTGGGTCCGGTACGCTATTAGGCCATTTTTGTGTTCAAATCCCTTCAAAAACTCCAAAATTGGGTTTTACATTTTTTCACTTATTTATCGGTCTCTAACTTTTTGGTTCTTAAAAGTTTCAATTGTTATTATTTTCCTAACTCTTAGTTTACATATTTTGGTATTGTTTTCTTATTAGCTAGGCCTTAGTTGAGTTGTTTCAGTTTTAGTTAGATCAGTCGTGATTTGCACGAACGGCAAGTGGTCGGATATCACGACGACAGTTGTTTATATTATTTAGCTTTGTTTTATATTTTAAAATAGGTTATTTGGCTAGTGGTTACGTCACCATATGAAATAGTAATGGCGGCGGATCTGATTGTGATTTAGAGACCTGGAGATTAGATTGGTTCTCGAATTAACAGCGAGCTTAGGATATTCTGGCTTGACTTATTACGGTTTCGAGCGCTTGGAATTATTTGGGCAAGGAATTGCGTAGTGAATCTATTTTGTAATCTATGGCATTATTTATGGTTCTGTGTTGTGAATTGAAAGAATTGAGCTACTAAAGGTAGCTGCACACATAAGTAATAGTATTCCCGATTATTAATTAAATTAGTAATAGTATTTTCCAACTAAAACCGGAGGCGAGAAGTGGCAATAATTTAATAGGAGTTATAGCATATCAACTTTAATAGGATTAGTAATATTTAAAAATTCCGCCCTTGTGTCGAGTGAGTAAACCAGGGCGAGAGTGTAGGTGGGTTCTGGATATAGTAGTACTACTTGTGATGTCAGGCAGCCAGCCGCGGTCGGCGGAGCAAGTAGTGCTATTCTTGAGTAGACCGGGCGAGTAAGGGGCGAGGAATCGACCGCGCTCTCTCGCACTCTCGAGTCGCAGTTACATCCCACTTACTATTCTTGGCCAGCCAGCCGGGGGCCACGGATATCCCTGTGCGAGCAGCCAGCCGGGGGCCACGGATATCCCTGTGCGAGCAGCCAGCCGGGGCTCGTACAGACCAAGAGACTTCAACTGGACAGTAGTCGACCGCTACCGTACAGTTTTAGTAATGTAGCCAAACAGTCAGCCGGGGTCGGCTTGTTTAACATAATCGGCAAATACTAGTGTAAATCTAAGTCGTAGATTAAGGTAATCAAATACGCGCACGGTATTTGATTACAGAGGCTGTATTAGAATAACAGATAACATTACCTTAAACCACTATCGCTCAAAGGATACCTATAAAACACTAGCTATATAACGTAATTCATTTAATATAACGTAACGTTTATTCAGATTGTATGCGATTATCAAATATAATTCACAGATATAAATGTACAATGGTTGAAACACGAATGTCTGCAAGTGATTCTCCAAATGACACAAAATGTGCCCTGGAATCTTGCGGTATTGATATCACAGAAATCGATGAAAAAACCGTTTGTGCTAAATGTCGGAAGCAGTGTCACAAAAAATGTGCGAAGGTGAGCTCAGCGTTCATCAAAGATGCCAGTAGGCCCGGTACCGGAATTCGGTGGTACTGTCCGTCGTGTCCGGTTAACATTGATAGCGATATTCACATGTTGAACTCACTAGAGGGGCGTTTGGCAAAATTCTAATTAAACCAAGAGCGGATTGAAAGTTCTCTCGCAACTCTCGCGGAAAAAATAGAACAACAGACAGAAGCACTAGCCTCCCATGCGAGCACAACCGCGTCTACCACGGCAGCTGGCATCTGTGTAAATGAAAAAAGTGAAGTCGATGTTGCGTCTAAAATAATGAACGAAATAAATGACCGCCAACGGCTAAAGGTTAATGTTATTATAACGCGGTTAAAAGAATCGACTGTGACGTCGCTGCTGAACGTAAGCAATTTGATAGTGATAAGGTCAAAGAACTGTTTAGCTTGTGTAACATCGATTTGGATATATCGTGTGTACTAACACTGTATCGACTGGGAAGGCCGGGAACCAGATCATGCCTTTTAAAGGTAGTGTTTAAATCTGAAGACAGTCGAAACCGTGTTCTGAGTGGAGGCAAGGCCTTGAGAGGTCTACCTGATGATTCAGATTATCGGCAACGTTTTATAAATCCTGACCCCACACCGATGGAAATAGCTGCGTTTAAAGCTGCTCGACAGCAACGAACAAAGCGGCCTGTTGCCGGGCCACCGATTATGGCTTCAAAAAAAGGTCCACCATCAGGAGGGCAGACGTTAGTACGGGCAACTATGTCAGATGCACAGACAACTGTGGACGACGAAATAGCTCTCATGTTCCCACAAGGCTAGACTTACAGCCACCGCGCGGCAATATTTATTTTGAAAATGTTTCTAATAGTTTTATCACAAACCCTTTGTTATGTAAAAATATATTAAATCGATCACTATCTAACAGTGTTAAAAACTTTAATGTTTTGAATAATAATTATAACACGCAATCATTCCTTGGTTATAAATGTGTGCTTTTAAACGCCAGATCTATAATGAACAAGCTTCACAATATTGAACTTTTTATTATTGCTCATAATTATGATGTTTTTGTAACAGAAACGTGGGCCTGTGTTTTGGACGATGACACTCTGCTGTGTGTTCAAGGATACTCATTATTTCGTTGTGATAGGACTGGTAGACGCGGTGGGATAACAGACACGTGGGCCTCTGTTTTGGACGATGACACTCTGCTGTGTGTTCAAGGATACTTATTATTTCGTTGTGATAGGATTGGTAAACGCGGTGGGGGGCTATGCATCTAGTGAAATGTGAGCTTCTGGCGGCTGCTTGCACTCGTTTTGCAACGGACTTTGAGGACATTGTGAGCTGCGAAATTCCATGTCGCTCGGGTGCAGTCATAATCATAGCTTGTATATATCGCTCTCCATCGTCTACAATTGAAAATGACGCCAAATTGTGCCGAGTTTTTAATTCCTTGCCGGAATATGATAATTGTTGGCTTCAGTGTATCTGTGGAGATTTTATTTTTCCAACGATTGATTGGGTGAACTTTACCTGGGCAAGATCTGATGACGCTTTCGTCGACAGCGTAATCAACGCGGGAATGACCCAGCATGTAGATCAATGTACCAGAGGATCCCATATTCTATATCTAGTGTTTACAACTGAAGTAAATGGGGCATCCCACATCGACATACCTACTCACACCGTTGAAAACCTCTGACCACAACTGTGTGGAGTTTGTTATCGCTCGCCAAACAGCAGATATTTATCATCCAGATCGCCAGGCCCGGCAATCTTTTGATTGGGCTAGAACTCCATGGGGTCAAATAGTTGGCTTCGTTGCATCCATTGATTGGCATGAACTGGCTTCACGTAGTGGCTATGATGCCTCCGCTCAATGGCTGAAAATTCTCTCAATGTTAAAACAGGCAATTAACTCTTATTTTCGGCACAAGTCCTGCAGCGTGCTAAGAAAACAAGTTTGGGCTGATAGATTGGCTTGGTCAGCACTACGTGCTAAACACAACGCCTTGCGGCGTTACAAACGGGTAAACTTCGAAACGGCAAGGAACAGTTGCCTTTTCAAGTCTGCAGTTGCCACTTCTCACGCCGTGGAGTCTCTTAGGCGCTGTGAGCATCGACTGGCACAAACATTGACTGCGATCGGAAATCAATCCTGCATATGGGCAAGGGCTACTGAAACGGGCAAGGGTCCACGCGAGAATTGGTCCAATGAAACGCGCTGACAGTAGTGTTTACTCCACGGAACAAGAAGATGGCGAATTTTGCGTCAGTTTTTAACAGTGATTATTTCGTACTGCTACAACCTTCTCTAACTCGGACCCAACAGAAGCTCACCACGATGCAAATTACCGCTGCTGAAGTCTCATCTATTTTGGAAAATGTTCGCCAGTTTGCAGCGCTAATGAGTGATGGGGCAACTAATCGGTTCGTGTGGAATATCAGAGCTTATATTGCTGAACCCTTAGCTACTTTATTCAATGCGTCCCTGCGTGAGGGTGTGTTCCCCAGTGCATGGATTCTAGATCCTCAGCTTCTTGAATTCCTGAATTTCGCAACAAAGTTTATTGACCAGGGGGACTTGGTGGATGTGATTTATATTGATGTTTAGAAAGCTGTTGACCGCGTCAACCACGAAGCGCTTCTGCATAAGCTGGAACGTTATGGAGTCGGTGGCAGGTTGCTGAACTGGTTTCGTAGTTACGTGACAGGTCGAACGATTTGTCGCAATAAATGGTGCATCGTCTGAGTCAGTAGATGTAATAAGCGGTGTCCCTCAAGGGTCAGTGTTAGACCCCCTACTGTTTCTCATGTTTGTAAACGACATTGATGAGTACGTATCAGGTGCGATATATAAATTCGCAGATGATATTCGTTTAGCCAGACGGGTTCTCAGATCCACCTCAGAAATTGGTTTTGACTCGGTGCAGTGTGATCTAGCTGGTATTGAAGATTTTTGGCGCCAGTGGAGTCTGTCAGTCAACAAGCATAAAATCAAAGTGATGTATTGTGGTTTTGGCAACGCTTGTTCGACGTATTCGTTAATGGGAGATGCTCTAGCTAAAACTGAACTGGAAAAGGACTTCGGTGTTTACGTCGGTAGCAACTTTAAGTTCCCAGAACACTGTAAACAAGCGGCTGCAAGAGCACTGCGTGTGGTAAACGTCATTCGACAAACGATACAGCACTGGACGAAATATGCGTGGTTGCAGCTATACAGATCTTTGATCTGCCCTCACGTGGAATATACAGTATGCGTTTGGTGACTTATTTGGACTGGGGTATTCGTGCATAGAGAGGGTTCAAAGGACGGATTCGACCAAGCTGTTGCCCTGGATTCGACACTGGAGCTATGAGGATCGTCTACGCTATCTAGGCCTACAAACACTAAAGACAAGAAGAATGCGTAGTTATTTGATATTGGTCTACAAGATGACTCATAATCTGGTCGACCTTGAGGTCTTTGACTTTTTTCTGTTGGTTGTGAATTCACCAGAGGGCACAATCTTAAGCTGCCATCAGTTGATATTCCACGTCTTGATGTCCGTCGCCATTTCTTTTCTCACCGTATTGTCCGCCTTTGGAACAGCTTGCCATCAAATGTGGTTAATGCCTCGAGTACCTCATCGTTCAAACAGAGGCTTCATGAGTCTGGTCAATTGCCATTGTAACAACCTGTGAATTGTGCTTTTCATGTCTCTGGCCCCGTCTTCACGAGGCTGAACACTCACCCGAGACAAACACTGGCAAACACTGACGTGGGATCACCACAAACGGAGTGCATACTCAAGCTGCCAGTACCTCGCGGACGAAGGTGCTTATAAGGTACTTGTAAATTTGAGAAATTAGGTCCAAGATACTTATTTAATCTTAATCGATAACCTAATCTTAAAGGTATCAGGAATAGGAATAGCCGAGCGAAAACGTGTGGCCGAGCGGTATAAAAATCAAGAGGTCAGAAAGTGCACGCATTACAGGTGGAGTCGTAGCGTGATCAAAAATAAGGGTACTAAAGAATAGTACCGCGGTTTAAATTACGTGTGCCAAATACTTTTTTGCCTAATATTTTATCTTGCTTTGAAAGAAACATTCCTCATACGTGTTTGCTGTCTATCTAAAGAACGAGTGATTAGTGCAAAATCCCGCCGCAACGCCAATATAGGCACAAGCATTGATCACGAAATGTATGGACGCGTGCCAACCGAATTGTCCCACCGACATACTACTGGCCACACGTCGGACCGCACAACTACTGGAGATGAATCCCGTCTCCATTTAATACCGATAGTCGTCATACAGAAAAGTACCCACCAACCCCTACCCAATCAATCATTAAAAAATAACAATACGAAACTAGTTGTCTTGCATGTAAATTGAGATCACACGTCCACGACAACAAACAAAATAATCAAACTATGCATATATAATGCGTGCAAAATTATATATGGAAAATAACATAAAATAGGTGAACACAATTTATAATAAATTCAAAATATATCAGGAATAATGACTAAACATATTACAACATTTTCACATAACCCATTACAACATTTCACTAGCGTACAATACTAGCTATGCTATTACTAGGACATATACCATATCCAATGAAATTTAAATTGCAAGAGGTCAGCAAACTCATGGAAACAATAGATGCTGTTACACGTTTTGCTATGTAACTGAGATATGAAAAAGAATCTGATATTATTCCCTAAGGGTCGGACGCCCACCTGCAAACAAACTTACTGCCCCTGAAAAGTTTAGCACCAATACGTGGAAATTGGCAAAAACAAAGGATATTATGAAAGATTATCGTTAATTGGCAAAATTGAGGAAAATCTTTGCAAAATTAAGAAAAATTTTGAGTTCCCAAAAATTTCAAAGTTTCTCCTACAGCCACGGCCATCGTAGGAAAATATTGTCCTGCTAACTGCGAGACCAAGCCTCTAGCAAAATATAAGCAAAAAGTTATGTTTCCCTATTGTGTATAAGTTAGTGTTATGTGTATAAGTAAGATGTAAGTATCATTAAAGTGTTGCTACATATCGATTTGACATAATCCAACTATTTCGCCAAAATATTCAGCGCACTATTGGCGCAAGTTTACAGAAATAAAACTATTTTCGAATCATTATAACAATTTGCGTTGAAACTACTTATTGGGTGTCTTCCGATTTTCTAATTTCAGTTCGGATAGATTGCCAGACATTCCAATACGGCATACATGCGCGTAGGATCGGTGGCGGGGTTATCTTCATGATGCGTTTGACCTCCTTTGATGTAATCTACATGATGCGTTTGACCTCCTTTGATGTAGTGTGCATACTCTCGAGAGGTCATCCGACACTAACCAAACGGTGCCTGTGCACCACTCGGTACAACCCCTGAAAAAAGTTGTTGGAAAAATATAACGTTATGCAATGCGTGCTTAAATTGGCTATGTAAAACAGGTTTGTCGAGGAAACAATGCCCTTACACTAAATAATGAAATACCGAGTAATACGTTACAGTAATGGTTTTGAATTTTTTAATGCATGTATTTGCTTCGTGGACTGGGAACTTATCGTTAGTCGCTGCGGTAGAAAAACGCTTTATTTTTCAGTTTAGTGCGATATTCTATGGTGTGTCAGGCTTGGTGTACTGTAGTCTACAAGGACATTGCGGTGGAACATTGCAAAAACTAAAAATTTTTGCATTCATGATAGAAATATTTTTGAAACTATTGATAGATTACCTCTATAACCTTGACCTTCCCCTACGTAGTATCTGTCATCCAAACAAGAATTTGCCCGGCCAAAATTAATTTAAGGGCTTCAAACAGGAGCTGACAGTAAATATGGTCATTATGGGGTAAATTAGGGTATTTTGGACCGAAGGGACAAAAAAGCCAAAATCATAGCTAAGCTATCTAAAAATAAACTTGACCTTCCCCAGTCTGGTATCTGCCACCCAAACACAAACTTGGACATCCGAAATTTAGTTAGAGCCTTCAAACGGAAGCTGACAGCAAAAGTTACCCATTTGCAGGTAAATGGAGTATTTTGAGACGCAAGAGGAGTCGAAGTCACAGTCAGGCTGCACAAAAAATGAACTTGACCTTCCACGACCCAGTATATGTGAAGCAAATACCAAGTTACCTAACCAAAATTAATCTCTTAAGGACTCCAAAAATTCGGCAAGATGAAAATTTGCATTATCTATGACGCCATTACTGATAAAAAAATTTTCAAAATGCTTCTCATTCACGAATTTTCAAGCAAGACATGAAATTAGGCAAACAATATCGAGCAAATGTAAATGCTTTTCAACTCAACATTTCGATTTTTTTGAATTTTTACTCCAATATCGATTGTCTCAGAACCGGGCATAAATCTGGTTTGTGGCCCCAAAGCACCGGACATGCACCTGTTATAGCGGCATTACTGCTACTATTTTATAAATAGAACCACCAGCCAGGTCAAAATAATGACCAAAGCATGTACAAATGAAATTCCAAAGACATTTTGTGATAACTCATCGCGTTATCAAGTTATTCCGCGAAATATAAAAAAATTTCGCAATCAACATCCAAATGAACACCCCTACACTTTGACATAATGTGCAAAACATGGGGACTTTTGGCCTAATTTTGTGGCAGCGCTATAGAACTAACCATTGTCCCATATAGCCAACTATATTTTTGAAATAGTAGGAGTGAAAAGATTTAACTAATAGACATGGTGTCAGCCCTTTGTAGGTAACGCATGTTTTAGGAAATAAAAATCGAAAATAATAAAATCTTCAAATGTTGTGTACACGCACACCTATAAAGCTATCGAAAAATAAAAAACGGCGCGAATGGACGAAAGAAAATGCCTATAGACACCAAAAACACCCACCTAAAGAGTATCACTAAACCACTAGGTCCAACTGGAAAACATTAAAAAGACGGAACTCCCCTTAATCTGTAAAAGAAACGTCACAGTAAATTATAGTTTCTCTTCTTTTCACTCACAAACTCCTATTTCATGGGTTTGTGGCTTCTCGGAGATAAACCGTGATACGTTGTCTTAACCCAGTTGGGTAGCTTGCTACACTGCGTGTAATTGTTCCCTCACTTTATAAGGAACCTTAAAGATCGAAGCGACACCACCGTGAACGAGACGATCCCAGCTCGACTCATCGCAACAGCAATAGTGCGTTCAACGCTTGTCAAAGTGAAAAAAATCAGCAATAATGGGTTAATTGTGCTTCCCATCATACATAAATTTTTCAGTTTGAAACCAAGCTTGTTTGTTTTTTGGCCAATGCAAAATTGGCGCGGTAGTGAAATGAATGCTATACAGTTCTCAACACACTTAGTATAAGCTTGACCCTTATCTAAAGATAAGGTCGTTGCTAGCATGATACTTCAGCCTATCCTAAACCTAAATTATAGCGATTGATGCTTCCCGAACCCCCAACATTCTTTGTACTAACGATATAACAACCAGCTTAAACATATTACAGTTTACTCAAGGTTATTTTCAAATCCTACATGTTGATATTTAGCAAAAATACGATCTTATAATCCTGTTATTTCAACTGACGCAAATTTGCATCACCTCGAAAAAATGGTGCTTGGAGAGGGGTAATTTAAAAAACGTCCTCGAATGCCCATTAATGTCAACATATGTTTGTAAACGAAACATTATTATACGTTTCAGAACGAAAAACACATAGCTAGCAGGTAAATTGCTTGTGATATTCTTTGTTTTGAGTTTTTGGGCTAGAATTTTGTGTCATGCGCTGCATAGCATAATATAATATTGTAATATTGCATGATGCGTTATTCGGGGGTTTTCCAGGTTACTAAAGGTTCCTCGTATCCAAAAAACCACCAAAAACCCCAATTCCTACATGTCAGACCAAATTTTGGGTTTTTATAAAAATTCACTTATTTACCGCCCCCTACCGTCTTATGTTTCTAACTTAGTTAATTTTGTTCTAAATTTTGTTTATTTCCAAACTAATTTGCGTAATTTGCTTTAAGTTCTTTAGTTAGTGAACATACAGTTAAGTTAGTTGTAGTTCTTTTCTGCAGTTGCGCGAATCGATCCATATAGTTCCGGCGGAAGTTCAGACTTACAAATTTGTTTTACATTGGTAATGGTGGTTATTAATTTTTTACCGATCGGTCACCTGGCTAAAACTTATTAGTTATAGAAAACGTAACGTATTTGAACCGTTATTTTGATTCACTGTCGTGTGTCTACTAACCTACCCAAGGGTTCCTTGGCCCCAAAACCTCCCAGAAAACCAAAAAGTGTTCCAATCCTCTGCCGAACTAAAATTTATTTATTATTCAGCCCCTCGCTTTTGTTTTACTTTTTTTAAAATTTCCTAAACTTCCTAGTCTGGGCCTAATTCGCATAAATTTCGACAAATTCTTAATCCTATCTAACTTATTAATATTATTGTTAGTTTTAGTTGTATGAATTTTCTTTCTGAGTTGGTTCGGTCGACGAGTTTTGGGCGAAAATAACTTCGCCGTTGTTGCTATTATTAGTATTGGTTTTATTTTATGTATTCGGCGCTTACATAGCTACCAAAAAGAAGGTAGCTCACAGAGTTAGCAGCGGTTGTATTCAGAATTGTCGGCCAAGTCTTACAAAAGGTTATATGCCACACGAGCTAAGATTTTCATGCTTTTTCCTAAAGCTTATTGATTTCAAGATAATTGCGCAAAGATATGACTTGTCAATGCGGTGCACGTTTAGGAGTGGAATCAAAGAGCATCGGGACACGACAATTAAGTATTATCAGTCCCAGTATTAACTATATTTAGTAATATTAGTTCCTTATAAAAACCAAAGTGGTTTATATTTTTTGCAGGAGTGGCACGTAGTAATTTACTATTGGTAATAATTTAAAAGATCAGCCTCCAGTGTCGAGTGAGTATACCCCGGGCGAGTAATATCACGTTTGAACCGGATGGCCTGGTCGATTGAAGCATCATCCTCAACCACCCAGAAAGCCCTCTCATTCGAGACGGCAAATTTTCTATTTTGAAGCAATTGTCGTAGTGATGAAGTAGGGTTTCGTTGCATCTGGAATTAAATGTCGGCGGCAGCATAGACTACAGCTCAGGCAGACTTCCTGAGGCACGAAGATGCGACTTGAAGACAGCTACCGAAGGAGCTCCAACAACTGTGGACGGTAAACCATTCCAGCGGTTGACAACTCTATATGCATATGAGAATCGTGCACTGTCTAAACGGGGTAGAACCTTGTAAGGGTGACCGCGGAGTCGATCATCAGCGACAAATTCAAACTAACGGTCCAGTGGAAAGTCAACGTTTTTTATGAACTGCATTGAACATCAAGATTAAGTCAGCTCTCATGCGGTGCGTCTTAAGAGACTGCAATTGAAGTGCTCGTAGCCTCTCCTCATATACAAATACGTACCTGAACGAAGTA
>JASANE010010479.1:0-34090 GCA_030248225.1 Trileptium ribeirensis
CATCGCCGCCAATAACGTATAGAGTAAAACCAACACCGGCAATAACTTTCCCATGCCCGAAAAGCCCCAAGTGAAACTTTTCATCCACCGAAGAGGAATTAGAAAACAAATTTCGAATTTTGGCTAGAGGAACTACGAAGGTGCCATACCCCAAACCCCATAACTCCAGAACCGGAGCCTTAATCGAAAAACAAAAAAGAGGCATCGGTATTTATCGTTTTACGTTTTCTCAAACAAAACCGACCAGAAAAAAACTCGAAAGTTAAGATAAAAATTACCTCGCTTCCGTGAAGGGTACTAAAATGGGTTAAAAACCATTATTTTCACCTCTGGGTCAAAATTTTCACCCGAACCATTGGGTTTCCATACCCCGCAAACCCATATGACCTACACGCAATGAAAACGAAGTTTTCAGTAAAAAAAAATTTCAGCGCGCTCTTAACCAGAACAAATTTTCTAATCAATTTGGTCATCAAAAAATCAAACTTCCGTGAAGGTAATGAGGGCAAAAAAAAACTCACATTGACTCTGAGACCCCCAGAAATCCCCCAAATCAAACTACCGAATTTTTTGTAGCGCAGCCTTGCAAGTTCAAATGCTTCCCGCAGTTAATGGCCCCGACCGGAAATCGCAAAAGGCAGGAATCTTGGAAATTCCCCACTTCTACATTTTCCTTTTTGCTTCATTTGTGACGGGCACCAATATATACACACCAACAGCAAAACAAAAAAAAGAAAACATTAGTGTATGTATGCCTTCCATCTTAACTCTTGAGAGTTTGTCAAAAATAAGTGCTCTCTCAGCAACCATTTTCACATTTTTTTTTTTTTTTTTTCGGTACTTGAGCTATTTAGCACTACGGTAAGTTTCTAGAGACCTAACCATAGTGCAAGTCGTAGGCCATATTGTAAAATTAGGCTACATTGAAGTAACATATTCATTCAATGAGCAAAAAGTGAACATAGCACAGTTTTGTTTTTTATATACTCATAAAAATATCATCATTATCGGAGCAAAAACTAACCGTCCAATAACCGGATCCGGCAATGTTCTCAGTTTGGTCTTTGAAATATAGTAAAAAAATATTAAGAAGAAATGAGGTAGTGGATTTAAAAATGCATTAAAAGTGGAACTTTTTTAAAACCAACGTGGTGATTATTATTATTATTCGAAAACCGTTTAGGCAAATTCCATTTTTATCGATCAAAAATCATTTTGGGAGGTCTGAGAGCAAAAAATTTCCATATATTTGTGTATACTGTGCTCAAATGTCACAACCTGCTTACAACTCATGGGAGAAAGTGACATTTTCCAGTCGCCTCCTCTTACTACATTTGTTACATGTTGTGTACATATTTAACCTATACCGTAACAGGTAATTTTGCAACACGTCGGTGGAATTGACAAAAGCCCGTAAGTCAGGCGGGGACGACCACAACTTCTTCGTAATCATAATGCTCATAAATAATATATATGATGCCTGCTGCATATTTTCAATAAATATAGTCTTCCTTGCCAAGAAAGCAGTTCACTTGTACAGATAACGTCAGCTCCACTTCCAATTTATACTTATTAATTTACAAACAACATTGCCCGCCAAGTTACGCAAGCATAATGTAAGTACTTCCTGCGCTCGATATCTCTGTTAATAGTAATTGGGGTTTGAAAATACTGCATATCTGGATGTGTACACCCCGCCACAAGCAACCACCTGGTTTTTGATTTGTTGAACTCAACTCCTGCAGGATTACTTAAAATTTCGACTGAAATTATGTGCCCTACTGACGTTTCAAACGGCAAATTACTTAGTCAATCTTTTCCTTTTGCTCTGGGCTCCGCAATTGGAGCTTGATCGTCGTATAATATATATTACACATGTTCGGATCATATGAAGAAAACGTGGGAAAATTTCAGGCACAAACTTTTCAACACACAGTATGGGTTCGATCGATTTGAACACGATTTTCGCCTAAAACCTAGACTCCCGCCGAGAAGCAAGTTGCGCAAAAATGTAACTAAACAATGTTTTCTTACCACGATCACAAAATTATTTTCCCTCTTCCTATTTTCCACAAACCAACTACAATAACATGTTAAGAGGGGTACCAAAAGTGTTATCATTGCGCTCGTAAAAATAATTAAACAAACATTGAGTTAAGCCCTAATAAGGGGGTTTCAATAATCAACACATATTGTTTTTTACATATAACATTTTCATTTTTTTAAAGAGGTATAGTTATCGCAATACATTAAATTAATTAATTTAAATTCACTGTACCTTCATGCCTTTCTACTATATTTAAGTTTTTGTATTTTTTGCGTCAAAATGGCCACCACACAGACGAGTTCCCACTCCTGCAACATATTTTGATGAAATTACCGTTAATTTTGGACAATACATAGGACAAATATCCATATTTTTTTCCTTACAGTAAAAAAATTTGGGCTCAAAATTTCAAAAAGTAGGTACTTGAAGATACAACACCAGCTTTAGGCTGAGTCTTGGCTATACAGATTCGAGCTAGGAGCTCGATTCGTTGACGGAGAATTGATCATTGCAATTTTTTGGCCGAGTCTTCCATTGGAAGCCGCTGAGCGCTCTGCAATTCGAATTGATAATCCAAAGCACAATGTTTTAACGTAGGAAACAAGTACTTACGCAACAAATGACAAAAAAATTGAGTATATAGAGGCAACGGTGAAACATTATTATTCAACACATTACAAGTTATAAAAATATAAAGGTATACATATAATTTATATAGCACAATGTTGAGGATGCATATACTTTAATTGACAAAGTAATTCTTGGTTTATAAACAGCGGTGGAAACGTGGATGAAGATAAAACAATTCCCAGTACTCAATCTCCTAAAAAATATTGATTCGTAATAAAATATTTTGGGCACCTTAGCATTCCGAAGGCGACACTGTGTGAACAATATACTACAGTCCTTACTTAGGTCGCACCACGGAAAATGCAGATCTATGTTCTTATAGGACCATAGTGCACCTGCCTTAGGCATAAATTTATATTCGGGCCCAAGAAATGAAAAAAATTTTTTGCTCCGATTTGCCTAAAATTTTGCATACGGGGGTTTTCCAGTACGGGGACCAATTTACACTTTTAGCGAAAAAAAAATTTTTTGACCAAAAAAAATTTTTTTTGACCCAAAAATTTTGAAAAAAATTTTTTTTGCCGAAATTCACCCAAAACCATTTTTTGATGCCAACAGAAAAATCAACATATTCAACTTACTTTTTGGATTTGATGCAGTGCAGCTTGGTGAGCGCAACTAAGCAGCATCTCTTAAATTTCGTCAAGTCTTCTTATTTTTTAGGAGATTGAGTACTGGGAATTGTTTAATCTTCATCCACGTTTCCACCGCTGTTTATAAACCAAGAATTACTTTGTCGGAAGCTGAGGTCTGGTGGTGTAGACATTGTTTTCCTGAACCGGTGTGCTATATTTATATGATACTAAATTATATGCTAAATAATACTTTCAAATATTAAGTCTTCCAGATATGTTTTTATAACTTGCCTTAGTGCCGTATATTAGCTTGGACTGTTGTGAAATGCATGTTTCGCCGTTGCTCCATTTATATACTCAATTTTTTTGTCATTTTGTTTGTCGGTGGTTTTTGTTGCGTACGAGTTTGCATTGAAATTACGAGTCTTGTTTAGACAGCTTCGAGTATCACCATACATTACGAACACGCCACAAGTTTTTGTGTATAAATTTTGGATTATCAATTAGAATCGAGAAAGAGCCAGAGTTTCAAGCCTCCGAGCGGGTTCCTTGCTTCCGATGGAAAGTCAGGCTCGGCAAAAGAGTTTTTAGGAGTAGACCCCAGTTTTTTTGCAGATAAACTAGACTCTTCTCCCCATAGACAGATCGAGCTGTAGCTCGTCTGTTCAATCGTTATAGCCAAGCTGAGCCTAGAGCATATATATTTCTATCTTCAACTGTACTTTTGAAATTTAAGGTATATAACAAAAAGTATTTGACCAATATTTACTGTAAGGAAAAATGTTTCGATGAGAATTGCTTGTCAATATTTTATGTATTGCTCAAAGTGTTAATTTAACGATTAATCATCTGAACGTAGTGGAGATTGTGTGTTGCAGGAGTGAAAGCTTTTAAATTCCGTCTGTGTGTGTCAGGGAATAACCGGAACCGCCCATTTAAACCGGATCCGGAACCTTGTCTTTGAAACTTAAATATAGTAAAAGGCATGAAGGTACAGTGGATTTAAAATGTATTAAAAATAACTTTTACATTAAACTTAATGTATTGCGATAGCACTATTGCCTCTTTAGAACTTTGAAAGGATTGAGGAAGATAATGTTTATATGTCGACAATATGTTGATTATTTGGACCCCAGAGCAAAAAATGTCTTTCACTATACAGCTTTCATCAAACTGAATGTGCTTGTAACTAAACATGCTTACATGGAGCGTTGATTAAACACTTTCACCGCGCCTCCAATCGCGTCCCTTGACTACACATACGTTTGTTACATGTTATTTTGTAGGCAACTTGAACTTATTGGTTTGTATAGTTCGAAAAGAAAATAAAGGAAGGTAACTATAATTTTGTGATCAGTGGTAAGAAACATTGTTTAGGCTACCGTTGCGCAACCAGTACCCGTCAGCAGGGAGTAACCGGAATTCCGGTTCCGGCGAAAATCGTGTTCCGATTGCGGTTCCGGCAAAGGGCAAAAACCATACCGGAGTATTATATACTTTAAAAAGTTTGTGTGAAATTTTCCACGTTTTTTGCTTCATCTGTGATCCAAACATGTGTAATATATATTATACAACGATCAAGCTCCAATACAACCAAGCAAAAGAAAAGATTAACTAAGTAATTTGCCGTTTGAAACGTAAGTAGGGCACATAATTTCAGTAGGAATTTTTCATAATAACCTGCAGGAGTTAGTTAACAAATCAAAGCCAGGTCGTTGCTTGTAGCAGCTATTTTACACATCCAGAAGTCTGTGCGGTACGTTTCAATTAAACCGGTCCAATTCTGTAACAGAGTATGGCTAACGCAGAAGTACTTACATTATGCTTGGCTAACATAAATTGCTTCAAGAACCCGCCAATGCGCTTGTAAACTTAGTAAATCAGTCTAAATTGAAGTAAACTAACGTTATCTGCAACGCAGCTAGAAACTGCTTTCTTGGCAAAGAACTGTATTTATTGAAACTGTGCGAGCAGCATCACAGTGTGTCTCATTTATAGCATTATGATTAGAAAGTTATCATCATTACCACCTAACTTACGGGCGCTGTTTGTCCAACGCTAGCCTAAACAGTGTACCTTATCAAAAAATTACCTTCTATTATTTTTCTCAGGACCATATAAGCCAATAATTTCATGTTTCCTACAGCACAACATGTAACAAATGTAGTAAGAGGAGGCGACTGGAGATAGAGCAAAAATGTTTATTCTACGCTCCATGAGTTGTAAGCACATTCAATTTGACATTTGACGCAGTATACGCAATGGTGTATAGTGGAAGACATTTTTTGCTCTGGGTGTCCAAAAATCGACATTTGATCGATAAATAAAAAATTATTAGCTTCCTCAGTCCCTTTAAAGTTTCAGAAATGCAATAATACCATCGCAAAACATTAAGTTTAATGTAAAAGTTACTTTTAATGCATTTTAAATCCACTATACCTTCATTTCTTCCTTCATCTGTTTTACTATATTTATATTTCGAAGACCAAGTTCTGGTTCCGGATCCGGTTTAAATGGACGGTTCCGGTTGCTGGTTCCGGTTCCGGTTATTCCCTGCCCGTCAGCTAGATGATAATGATGATAACTTTCTGATCAGAATGCTATAAATGAGACAAAACTGTTATACTGTTCACACAGTTTCAATAAATACAGCTCATTGACCAGAACGCAGTTTCTGGCTGCGTTGTATATTTGTTACTTTACTTCAATGTAGCCTGATTTACAATCGCATTCGCATTGGCTTGTGCTTGGCGCAATTTACTGCTTAGAAACTTACAGCTAAGTACTTCTAAATAATCCATACTCCGTTACCGAATTCTAATATATCCCGCAGAATTCTGAATGTGTAAAATAGTTGCTGCAAGCATCGAGGTGGCTTTGTTTTGTTAACAAACTCCTTCAGAGTTAAGATGAAAAATTCGTAGTGAAATTAAGTGTCCTAGTTAGTTTCACACTGCAGTTTCTGGGATTAATCTTTTCTTTTGTTTTGCTGTATTGAAACTTGATCATTGTGTATATATTCATTGCATATATTAAGGCCACAAATGAAGCAAAAATGTGGAAAATTGCAAATAAAATTATTAAACCTGAATTTCGGTTCCGACAAGGTTTTTGCCTTTTGCCGGGACACGATTTCCGCTGGAACCGGAATTCCGGTGTGTGTGATCGGCCATAACTCGGGAAAGGCTTAATCGAAATTCATGAACTTGGGCTCGTTCGAACCGGGATAGCCGATTTACCGAGTAAGTCCCCAAGCGTTTTTTGATTTGGGGATTCTGGTTCTATTGTCAGGGGTCAAAATGTGGGGTTTTTTTGCCCCATTTTAGTACCCTTCACGGAAGCAAGATTATTTTTATCTTAACTTTTGAATTTTTTGATGACTAGAATTATTAGAAAATTTGTTCTGATGTCTTGAGCGGCTGAAAAGTTTTGCTTGGAGGTTTTCGCGCATGATAAACTCATTGCCGGTGTTGGTTTTACTCTGCGACCCTAGGTTCCATGGGTACGGGGGTATGGAAACCCAATGGTTCGGGTGAAAATTTTGACCCAGAGGTGAAAATAATGGTTTTTAACCCATTTTAGTACCCTTCACGGAAGCGAGGTAATTTTTATCTTAACTTTCGAGTTTTTTTCTGGTTGGTTTTGTTTCAACGTAAAACGATAAATACCGATGCCTCTTTTTTGTTTTTCGATTAAGGCTCCGGTTCTGGAGTTATGGGGTTTGGGGTATGGCACCTTCGTAGTTCCTCTAGCCAAAATTAGAAATTTGTTCTGACGTCTTGGGTGGTTGAAAAGTTTCACTTGGGGCTTTTCGGGCATGGGAAAGTTATTGCCGGTGTTGGTTTTACTCTGCGTTCTTGGATTTAATGGGTACAGGGGTATGGCGCCCCAATGGTTCGAGGTCAGAGGTCAAAATGAGGGGTTTTTACCTTATTTTAGTAGCCTTCACGGAAGCAGGGCTATTTTCATCATAACTTTCGATTTTTCCTCTGGTTGGTTTTATTTCACAGTAAAATTATAAATGCTGATGTCACTTTTTCGTTTTTCGATTAAGGCTCCTGTTCTGGAGTTAAAAGGTTTCAGGTATGTCACCCACGTGGTACATCGACTCAAATTTCGAAATTTTGTTCTGACGACCGTGGCGGCTGAAAAGTTCCACTTGGTGTTTTCGGGCATGAGGAACTGATTGTCTGTGTTGGTTTTGCTGTACGACCCATGGTTCCTTGGTATAGGGGTGTGGTGCCCCCAAGGTTCGGGGTCAGAGTGCAAAATGAGGGTTTACTACTTCATTTTAGTACTTTTCATAGAAGCAAGGGTATTTAAATCTTAGCTTTCGAATTTTTTTTCTGGATAGTTTTATTTAATAGTAAAATGATAACTTCCGATATCTGTTTTTGTTTTTGGATTAAGGCTCCGGTTCATGGGGTTTGAGGTATGGCACCCTCGTGGTTCCTGAACCCAAAATTCGAAAATTTGTTCTGACATCCTGGGCGGCTGAAAGTTTTAGTTGGGGGTTTTCAGGCATGGGAAACTTATTGCCGGTGTTAGTTTTGTTCTAACTTGTGTGGTATTGTGTGATATCCGCATAATAGCATATCGACCTATGCTATCGAGAGCTAATGGCTGTGCACACAAATGACGTAGGTGTAGCTTTGCTTCACTACGTGATGCAATCTCGATAGAGTTACTAGTTATTAACATTTTAGTTAGCTTCACGCATAAATCTTGTCGCATTGGTTCAAAGCTTACTGGAGGTGATTACAATTCTCTACAGTAATATCGCTTAACCGAATTGTAATTTAAACTTAGTTTATGTAAAATAATTTATGCACGTAATTTTTACGTGGAAACTGCCAAGTTTTTCGCTATTATGCCGTCATATCGTCTTCATACGACCGGATTTTCGGAGTATGACTATAATATTTGTGACTTTCAAGATTTGGATAAAGAGTGAGTTTTTTGAACCGAATTAATTTCCTCGAAGTCCTTTATACTGTACATTACTACTGGCCACAGTCTGGTGCGGCTTTAAAATTAGTGGGTCCAAACCGTTGGACTGGGCGAGATCGTTGAAATTGGTTTAACTTGAACAGTCCATATTCAACCTGACCCACTTGTCAAGCTTTAATGTAGTGATTTAACTAAGTCTCAGTTTCCACAAATGCTCGTTGTTTACTTCATTCGGCAATATTGTTCGGGGCTGCGGCGAGTCCTCTTAAATAAGAGAGATTTTGGGATCAGTTGCGACCTTAAGCAAGAGAAAGGGCAAATAGGGCCTAGTCGATAAATTAGCCTTTAGTTCATTCAAAATCGGACTTATAATAACGAAATCAGGTTATTATTGCACTTCCAGTGTCAACGCTATATTTTTCTTTGTCGACCGAAAAATCTGTGGAAAGGATATTCTTCACTGAACGGGTCGAGTTTCAAGGGACATAGGTTGCCAGTAAGTCTCGCTTGACCTCTTCCACTCCTCTATTCCGGAAGCCTACAGCGTGATAGTGTTGGCTATCTCCTGTTCAGAGAATCAACAAGTATACGATGAAATGGATTATACCGCTCTTACTTCACAATATATATTAATGAGTTTGAGATTAAAGGCTTTTCAGTGCTCAATGGATTTGTTTGGCTGTAGTATCAAGGTTACCACAATATACCATCGTCGTATCCTTGTACACTAACAGACGGTAGCATGGCAGGCAAAGACATCAGTAGTTGAACAATTTGATAAAATTCATCTTTTATTTTGAGAATATGTATAGTTAACGACAGACCGATTCGACCGGTAGAGTAGTTCGTTCCCATAATCCATTGAGTGAACAAGTATGCTTAGGTAGTTCGAAAACGACCACATCAGCAGTAGATGTTGAAGTATATGCATGATTATGATCGAATGTCATAGTCTTCGACATAATTTTTTATGATCGTACTATGAGTAGTGGCCAATATTCTAGGTACTATGTTTATTCGAAAATTAGTGGCCCATGCGTAGACTATTGTATTACGCCACAAGATTAAACCGTCATATCGATATGTTTATTATTCATATTTTGTTCAATTTTAGGAGGACCAGAACCAGTTTAGTGCTCCGCACGCAATTGTCTGTTCGAGTGCATGCAATAATTGGTAAGTCTTTAATGTATCTTCTTATCGACTGTAGTCGATAGTGGTAATGTATGATAGACAAGGTTTTTGTTGGCGACTCGGCTCGTTGTGGTTTTGATGTATGGTCTTGTTTGTGAGGGTTCAGTACGATAGATGATCCTACACCGAGAAAGATAGCCGAAGTACTAGAAAGCACCTTTTTGTGATATTTTAGGAGCAGCCAGATGCGCATGGAAATCTAAATGACCGAGTGTGTAATAATCATTATAAAATATATAATAACAGCTGTCAATGTTGATCAACTGCTAGTTCCTTAACGCGTAAATACTGCAGTGATTGTCAAAAATGACTGTGGGTCGCTTTCGATACACTCAAAACTACAGTCCCTGCCAGAAATGACTGCTGTTCGGTTGAAACCTGATCGAATATGTTCGACATCAGTCCGATAGCATGTGCTCTTTAAATGTAATCAAATGTTTAAATAAAAAAATTAAAAGACTGTTAATAAAAATATCAGTGTTGCTCGAAACGTGTTCGATGTTCGTTCGAGACCTGACTGCCATTTCTGGCAGGAACTACTGTTGTTCGTTCTAAAATTGTATATTTTTTAATTTTAATTCTTGAAACAGGTTCGAACGCTAGACTTCCGTTCTAAAATTGAATTTCTTTTAAATTTTAATGCTTACAGCAGGTTCGAACGCTAGACTTAGTTAGACCTTGGCTGCTCGGAGGTGGTTATTTCTGTGAACTACTCTGCACATAGGGTGATATCATTTATACTGTTGTAGCGATACCCAATCTCGAATACATATGTAATAAGGTTGTCGGCACTACATCCTTTTAAAATAAATGGTCACATTATTATTGTGCAATGAATTTTTGTCCTAACACGAATTATACATATAAATGTTGATTAAAACAAATTACGTAGTATATTATGTTATAAATATTGTAATAATGCATGTAGTAAATTAAAAGACTTTAAAATATTGTAGATCGCTAATAATGTTTTAATAAAACGTGCATACATTTTGTGCTTCGGGGCGGGTATGATTCAAAATTATTACGTTTAGTATATATATGTTAAATATTAACTTAGGTAATATTTAACATACTGAGAAAGTACTTTTCCGACGTTATTGTTGGTGGAGATGGAGAGGTTATAGTAGAAGTCATTGTGAAAGGGAAAACCCACAAATTGTAGTTTTTATAATTATTGAATTCTGAGTGTAGTGAGTAGAGCGGGCGTAGTGAAGAATTTTCACTGTGGTAAATTTCGACGGTGTCCGTTTCTGAGCGGTTTTGGGGGTGACACGCACGACTCAACTTCGGCTGGGTATATTGACTCACGCGATAGCTCATTCGTAAGGTTAATTTCTCTTTTGAATTAGACTCGAAAACGGATTCAAAACCCATTTGGGTCGTAAAAGTGGGCCAAAAGGGGCACGTTATGGATTGTATCTGGACAACTGGTACGTAGCCAAATTAGGCTTTGTAGGGAAAAGCTTTATAAGGCTGTATATCATGCTTTGCTACATGGGCTTTTAACATGCAGGATCTCGAATAAAATGGTTTTTAAATGTGCCCATGAGCCCCAAAATACACGAAAATGACAATGGCTCCGCGACCGCTTGATCAGGTTTTAATGACCACACATTTTGTGATGGGATTAACCCTCTATATAGCTGCGCATAATATGGTGATGTCGTCTTTGTTTACACAGCAGGCTTGAATCAAAATTGGGTTCTCAATGGGCCCACGGGACCTAATATATACCCAAAGGACAATATCTTTGCTACCACTCTGTCTGGGTGTTATTGATCTCACTTTGAATAGTAATTCACACCTCTGTATAGCTGCTGTTGTCATCATTTACACTGCAGAGTTGAGTCAAATAGGGTTTTTCAAAGTGCCCGTGAAACCCAATACACATGAACAGCAATATCTCCTCAGCCTCTGTAGTTTATATGATTGCTTATCATTTTGTAGAGCATTTCATCCTTGAAGTAGTCGCACATCGTTTGTTCGTAAATTAGCAATAAGTGAGTACGTCTCTCCAACTATTAAAGCAACATGTCTGATATTCAGCTCGTTTTGTAAGTTCATGCTCAATACAGTTGTGCACGTCTCTTGAAATTACATATTCAATACTCTCAGAATTCACCACTTTGGCGATGAGATTAGCTACTAGTACATAGGTTCGGCGACGAAGTTTTTTTATTTTGCGCCTGTACCTCGTACCAAAACCTTTGTTCAGTGGATAAATTCAGTATGTCCACAAGGTGGTTTTCGATGTATACAAAATGGTTTACGGCACACATTATGAATATTATAGTTACGCTCAAGAGGTTCAACGCTCTGGTGGCGCTAAAGTTAGCCATACTGACGTACCACACGCTGGCAGAATTTGTTTTTTTTTGTACATTTTTGGTAGTTTCTACCCAGCACAATTTGAAAATGGCCACTAGTAGTCTCTGACGAATTTAAGTAATATGGGCGAGCGATACAATACTGCTGGAGCGATATCGGAAACCGTATTTATATATAAAACTATACTCTTGGTTTTAAGATGAGAGGTCGTTCTTCGGAAACTTAATAAAGCTGGGTAATTGGCTGGCCTGTACAAACTGGACAGACTGCAACACTCCAAATAGATCACGGTTGTTTGCACATATTGACCCGAAGCCGTCATTTTCAACTAAATCTATGATATATTGATGTCTCTAAATTTATGTTTTTGTGTACTAAATATTTTTAAACATTAATTATTACTACTATTTATGTTGCAAGAATGTTGCACTATAGCCTGAAGATATGTGCGATCATAGCTACAAGTAGCTGAAAATATGGAAGTACGTAATACGTAGACATATATGCTCAAGGTATGAGGTCTCGGGGGCAGCTGAATCCTGAAAGGGAGTCAACCGGTCGGGAGGAAGCGGGAATGTGACGCCTATGGGCTCGGAGCTTGCGGCACCACCAGGTTTGATTGGCAATATGTCGGTGAGTCGTCGCTTTGTGTCGGGGTGGGGGGCGGGGTAACCACTGCCTCTGTGACCATGTATGAAAACAGAATTAAAATTTGTTCTCCCTACATTTAAATTTCCTACAAAAATGACCATGGGGTCTCCCAAAGTTCTTCCGTGTTTTCGGGAATACAATGGACAGATCAGATTAACAGCCGTTGTCAGAGATATTGGTTTAAACATATATGTAGTCATGAGCAAACTAGTATGGCTGTACTGCATTATCAGAATGGCCACTAGCCATTAAGACCGAAAATTTAGGCAAAGATTATAATTTATGTGTCTGTAGTACGAATGCGATCGAAGCAGCGGATATTCCTCTAATACTTCCTAAATGAAACAGTAGGAAAAATATTGCATAAGCCATGACCGGATGTGCAGATTTTCGATGACTTTTATTAGACACATAATTTTCAATTTTAAGAATTGATAAGTTCTTCATCTGTTCCTTTTTGTGCGCAAAAACCGGAAAAGCTGATGCTTATTGAAACAGAGCGAGCGAAACGAGCAGAGTTTCAATAGTTTGTTAGCAAAAATCGTAAAAAAATTTTTTGTCCGTCTGTGGATATTATATCCAGATGGATCGATCTTCACAAATTTTTTTAGCTGATCGCAAATTCTATCTGTTTGTGCCCTTTCATTAGACGCTAAACCCGCCGACCAGGTCGAAGGTAACATTTTTTGACATTTGGCCATTCGGGTATCTAGCGTTCGTGGCCTATATCTCGAGATAGGGGCTACGCAGCGATAAACGGAGACCACTCATCGAGGGATGTAACATTGCTGTTTTGCATTTTATGTCAGACGGCCGTTTTTCACCTTTAAGCCAAAGTTTAAAAAGTACCCCAAAACAGTGATAATTTCAAAATTTTCACTAGGTTCGATCGTTAATCTAAGTCTTTGGAGTTGCTAAATGCTATAAGAGCATTTGTATTTGCGTAGTATGCATCAAATAGGGCAAAGCCAAGTGGTACTACTACCTACAATTCACTCTATAAAATATAATATTTTTTAAAATTTGTGAAATATATATTTCAAACGCTTTTGTCTTTTGAGTTATTGGTAGAAGAAATAAAGAGTTCTCCGGTCTTGATATATGACTAAAATACCCGCAGTATTGTTGAGGAATAATTACCAGTTGAGGTTGAGGCGTAGTTACCCGAATTTTGAGCTTCAAATCCGTCAATAAAGGCAGAGTGGAATCACTCGCGCCCCGTTTTCCCCTGGCTTTGCGAGTTACTAGTATAATAATACATAGTGATTTTATGCTGTCGAGTTCGGTTCTTTTAATGTGTTGCGGGTGGGTTATTGTTTTTTCTTTTGTGAGACTGTAACCTAAAACAGATTCGTAGTTACCTTAATTTGTGGTTTGAT
The DNA here is from genome assembly GCA_030248225.1 of Trileptium ribeirensis. Lineage (NCBI taxonomy): Eukaryota > Metazoa > Nematoda > Enoplea > Enoplida > Thoracostomopsidae > Trileptium > Trileptium ribeirensis. The sequence goes on from JASANE010010479.1 coordinate 13,758, forward strand.
ATGGCGTGTTCAGTGGTTATCGCGATTCGTTATTACGATGTATTGCGTTCCGGCATGCATGCATACGTAAAGTATGTCACACTGAATAACACTGCCCTTCTTTAAATGTTATCTAGCTACGTTTTTTAGCTTCTGGAGTAACTGGTCATACTCCCAGAAGAGTATTATCAATTTACGTGCATTCTTATGGACTTTGTTTCAGACAAGTTGCTAAACTCTTCTGGGAGAGAGCTTCGACGTGCCCTGTTTTCGCTGAAGCAAATTTTCCAGGTATGTCTTATATAGGTGTCCCAGAAGTAAGGAAAATGGTTTGGCGCTATAGTATCTGAACCACAAGTGATACAGGCCCAAAATTTCTACTGCAAATAATACTTAAATTTTTTTACATAAACTTAGAAAATTAACAAAGTACCTTCGCATTACAGCAACAGCTGGGCTCCTCCAACCTGGACTAGTATTCTTCAAGACGAAATCGCACAGATCACAGTATGTCCACGTCGGCCGATTCAGCGATAGTGAAAATAATTGACTTCCAACCATGTTCGCACTGATTTGACATAATGGGCGGGCGCGCCGTCCTGTTGGAACAAAAATTTATTGCACTCGTTCAGCTGTTCAAATTGGGGCCAAAAATTATCCTTCAGCGTTTGCAAATACCCGTCACCTTTAACAATTTCGTAAGAGGAAGACCTAATGAAACCAGAGTGTATGCCCACCCAAACAGTCACTCCAGCAGCGTGGGGCTGTTTTTCAATTGCTTCATGAAGATTCTGCTTGGCCTAGTAAATGCAGTTTGCGTCGATTTACTGACAACTGAGCTTGATTGAGCTTTCATTGGACCAAATCTCGATCAGCCAATGCCCAACCATCGCCAACTTTCGCCAACCATTCTTCAGCAATCTCCACCCACAGTCGAAACCATCTTAGTATAGTTGATGTATTAATTGCGGAAGGAGTGGTTTTAGTCCTAGCCCCTTGACGATTCGATGAGCAGTTATCCTCGACAACCCAGCTTCCACCGACAGTCGACGAATTGCCTTGAGCGACGATTTGACAGATTTGTCAGCCAAATAGTACTGTCATCCTTAGTGGCTATTCGTTTGCGGCCGGGTTTAGACAAATCATGTAGCATCGAATTTTCGATTAAGAGCAATGATACATTTTGTTGCTCGGTCTGGTAGACGAATAATGGCGCCATGTGCGATTAATTTCAAACGAATTGTTGGATTTTGAGTACAGTCTTACAGTTGTAACTTTATCGCTAACGAAAGGCACGAATTAGTCATATAGTTTGTGATACCTTAGTGTAATACTTACATTATAACAAATAGAAAATCATAAAATTATCTCAAGTGGTTGTTATAACAGTTCAAACAGTTTTCCTTACTGCTGGGACTCCCTGTATTTTTTGTCAACTTGGTTTATTTTGACATTATACATTATTGTTCTGTGCACAATGGTGGGCGACCGCCACTTCCCGAGTCCTCCCGTGTCCGTGAGATTTCTGGTGTCCGTCCCCCAGTCGCGTGAGACCCCCATGTTCAACTAAACCAAAAAACGTTTAATTTATATAAATTTATGTTTTCTGTATCAAAATATTTTTAAAAATTAGCACTATTTCCAATGCTAAAACATTTCTTAGCATGAAAGTACCTGTCCGACAGTAAAGTGCATGAAATTATTAAAATTTATTTCTCCCACTTTTATATTTTTTCCGAGAATGAACATGGGGCCCTCCGAAGTTCCTCCCCACTTCTCGGAAGGTTCTGGACAGGCTGGCATTTTATACTAAAAATGAGCACTGTAATCTAACGTATAAAATCACTTTTGAGCTTCGAGTGCATTTATAGGCAAGTTGAAATTTTGGCGCGGTAGCATACAGCGATATTATTTTAAATACGGAATGTGCAACACGGGTAATATACTACATAGATTTTTAAACACTGTGGCAACGGTCAGTTAACACCCTATTATAGTAGTATTCTAAATTTAAGGATAAGTATTTCAATTGTTTCATTTTTAGGACGATAAAGATCTTGTGCATGAATTTGTTGTCAACGATGGTCTCGCGTGCCTCATCAAAGTCGGCACTGAAGCAGATCAAAATTATCAGAACTACATCCTTAGAGGTATATGGCACTAAATTGTTGATTTTTTAAACCGTCTCACGCATGCAAGATTATGTTGCCCGATGGCGCTTAGAATTCCGGTTGAAAATGATATTTCAAATTACTACATGATTGTTTTCCACTAGCTGTGATTCAAACGTACATCGTTTTTGTATAACGTTGGTAAATTACATTTCACAATAAGGCAAAAAAATCTTAACTTAGCGATATTTCCTGTAAGTTGTTAGCAGGATAAATACCTCGTAGGAGTTTTTACCTTGACCTGTAGGAATTGTTGATCTTGAGCTGAAACAAAAGCAACCCCGCGTGGATGCTTATATGTGTTTGTTTCAGACATACAGGGAGCTGCTGTGTATGTTCAAAAATTGGTTCATCTTGATATGTATAGCAGACTTACTATGGGCTGTTTAGAGCACTTAAGTAGGAATTTCGAGTTTTTACCTTGACCTGTAGTAGAAATTGTTCATCTTGAGCTGAAACAAAAGCAACACCGCGTGGATGCTTATATGTGTTTGTTTCACACATACAGGGAGCTGCTGTGTAAGTTCAAAAATTGGTTCAACTTGATATGTATAGCAGACTTACTATGGGCTGTTTAGAGCACTTAAGTAGGAATTTCGAGTTTGAACATTACAGTACAATATTATAAGTCATTTCTGTATTTTACACTGGTCTAAGCCTGACTAACAAATTTGCTTAAGCACCACCCAGCGTTTGTAATTTTTGTAATTCAGTACTAAAGTGTTATTTGCAACTTAACCAGGAACAACATATTGGGTTTTTGCCTAAACTTTTAAGGGGATTAATCAGTTTGATTCCAAGAGCACGTCTGTTTTAGAAAATATAGCGTTGAGCTATTGTTTGGAGGCCCGGAGAAACCAATATTTCGAAGATTCCTAAGGAACAATAATGCTTGAATCCACTTTAGGTGCCTTCAGTGTGATTGTACTTTTGTCAAGTCTGTTCAGGATCGAAAACACGATGAATGTAGACGAACAAAGATTTTCCTATATGTAGCTGCACAAAGATTTGTGATATAGCATCATGTAGGTGCTGTTCGCGGTAGCTATTTTGCTATGTAGCATCGCATTTTTTACGCCGCATACAGGGGAAAACGAACAATCGAGTTTTTTACGCATACTACAATATACACATTGTTTCCGACACCCGTGCGATATGTAGAAATCAACGCGTTCGCAAATTTTTTTGTTACTTCGCAGAGCCCTTGTTCGTGTTCAGTAACATGCGAATACCGATGGCAGAAATGTAAACGCGAACGATGTAGTTCGTTATTTTGACAAAACGACAACCATGGTTTATGCATCTAAAGCATAGTATAGCGGCATTTTTCCCCCAAACTTTTAAGGTTGTGGATCGGCTGGTCCTTATAATGCCGAATAATACTACCTCTTTTTTGTAATTGCAGTACATGTATTGCTACTGCATTAAGGTTGGAAAAATACGTATACAGCTACAATAGTTTCGGCCCAAAAATTTTAGGGGGCTGTTGGAGGTCGAGCTGATCGCCGAAGTTGGCAGGTCCATCTAGATTAGGATTCTTAATACCGAAACATTTTCCTCTTGGTGCAATCGCATAATATATATTTTATATTTCGTATACATTGCATTTGGTCCGCACTAAATACAATAGGATACATAATGCAACAAGATAACCGACTCCTACAAGCTACAGTGCATATATATAGCCTATTCAAATCGCATAAACTTGTTAATTAAAAGTATCTATGAAAAATCCATGGGTAAAATCTCGGGGTGGGGAATAGTTTAGCCAAAATGTTGGAGCTCGAATCGTCGGATTTGGGGTCGCCTAACCCCTTGTAAAAACCTTGTATAACGGAGAATTTCAAGATCCGTTGCACGATATATAGCCCAACCAAGTCACGAAAAACTGTGAGCTCAGGAATAGTTGCAAGAAAAATCGCGGGGGAGTTAAAATTTATTGTATAGTAGCGGCGGATGAGGGGTTGGTCGCCAATTCAAGACCATACCGTCAAAACCCGAGACATGCATTTATTCATTTATTCTATTGCTTTCCCAAACTGCCTCCAAAGGACCCGTGGAAACGGACTGGGACCTCAGATCGAATTGGGTGCGCCTGCGAAGATTTCTGCTTCTGCTCATGTCAAATTATTGTGGCATTTCTTGTTGAACTGGAGTATCGAAAAACGCGGAATAACTATAGATACATAAGTGGTTTGCAGTTAATATTTGATAATACAGTGCTATATAGTAATACTCTATCAACTGAGGGCAATTTTTGTGTTTTTGCCCCACAGGTCAAAAATTTATGGTTTTTCAGCTTCATGTAGAACAATTGGGAAATTTTTTAGTCCGCAGAGATAAATAGGTCTTTTTAGTCGTACAGTAAAGTGCTTGGTGTGGTTGAACTGCGGGAAGCCGAAAATCTCTGGGCATAGGACGAAATAACTATAAGCCTTCCGTGGGAAAGCAAGCTTTCTATATACCAGGTTCATGTTCCATTCAATATCTTTACAGTTCGGTCATCCCATTACACACAATATAATGTATGTATGCATTAATGAAGCATGCTCAATTGCAGTGCTATCGCACCATTGTGTTTTTAATTAATTGGTGTTAGCACATGGATGGTTAAGTAAAGAAATTTGTTTCTAATACTTATGCCGTAGTACTTTCTTTGCAAGTTTAATATTTCTTAAGCAGAAATAATTAATAATTTCTTAAACACAAATTAATCTATATTGTTTAGATACTTTAAGTGTTTAATGAATAAAAATGTAGTTGCAACAACGTAGCAATAAGGTAACAAAAATAAAAATGTACAACAGCTAGGGTTAGTATCACAATTAACATTATTGCAGTAGAATGTACCTACAGTCACGGACAAAAATAGGTGGATAAATCAAACGCTAAAGAACGTAAATGCAAACGAATATGTTAAAACGTTCGTATACCAACGAAGCATCGACAAAAAATTCGGCGTTTTGTAATATTTGTGTGGTGTCTGCGTCCAGCTCAAATTTTGGTATCCCACGCTTCTATTGCGCTCTTCTGGATTAGCCTTGCTTTCAGTGCTTCAGATTGGTTACTGCCAGGGTAGTCGTATTTTATTCTCTGCAAAAATTATATGGTAATAAAATAATATTTCAGTATCATTTCACTACGTTTTTATTTATATTAGTTGTTGTTGCAATTTGGTCGTGTGGAGCGGTGGTTAGAGCGCAGGCCTCGTAACTATAAGGCCGCGATTTCGAGCCCAGCTATTTGCATAATCTTCTTGGCAGTGGACCAAGACCACGTTGCTTCAGGGTACCCAAATGTAAAATGAATAGGAGTTGGCTCGGAAGGTAAACAGAGCTTCCATGCCGGGACTGGCATTCATTCACGGCTTGTGCTTGGGCAAGTTTGGCTGCACTTGCCACCAAACTGGAAAATAGCGCTGGCACCTTAATTACACCTTGGGACATTAATACCTTTTAGATGTTGCTGTATTATTTTTATTTTAATTAGCAAGATGGTAGTGTTGCCGAAATGATTTTGTAACGTTGATGATAAAAGTCGTTAAAAAATGCAGCAGAATAACAACTGTATAATTTGTTTATTTTCGTTGTTACTATACTTACATGTCGTGTTTGTGTGTGCAGAAGTATTTTTATGCAGCAACAGCCTTACTTTCTTTGCTAAATGTATTAGGGAATTGAATGCTGCTTGGGGATGTTTTATTTAAATATTTTGATGATTTCTAAATGCTTTATTGAAGATTTCCAATACGTTGCAAGGGTTATTTTATTATATAAGGCGTTTTCAGATTTGCAACGTCAGCACGTTTGTTTGATGAAAAGGGTTATCTAAGTGAATATTATTTCGGCTAAAGTAACAAAGTTGATATTCGACACTTAATTCCTGGACCGTTATAGGGTTATGTTCGAGCCGGTTTGTCTATTGATGTAACTAACCGGGATTCCGCGTCGCTGCACCACGGAGGAAATTACCTTATTTGAGAGTAATTTGATTACCCTTGATTTTTTATCTATTAGCAAAATACAAATAACTTGTTCTGTCCGGCTTAAGTTAAACTTCTGGGACCCAAAACGGTGTACAGCATGTATTTCGCGGTTATTTTTTTGTTTCTGTAATTTTGAACGCGTAGCCTGTCTGATTTGAAGTGGTAATGCGTCATTGATCGTTAAAGTCATTAAAGCGTCAGCATGTTATGTTTTGAGGCACAATAAACATCTAGCTCCGATAGAATGGTTAAGCTGTTCACGTCAAACTGACTCGAAATATATATTGTTCCAAAAGTCGAAACTTATTAATTTAATACTTCTAAAATCTAGAACATGCTACTGTTATGTGTGTTGCTCGATATGCGACGGACATTTCTGACAAGTATGTGTCAACTTTAGTCCTAATGATTGTATATGGGGTGAACAGTGATAGGTACACATAGTCGTTTGTACTGTTTGAAATAGAAATCCAGCGTTGGATGACGATTTATTTATTTTATTTTACAAAAACGTGTTAAATTAATAGTTTTTACCAATGCTTTTAAACACGACACGAAACATCCTAATAAAACGCGGCTACGAAAACATTAATTTAAACGATATGTAAACAAAATATTATTTCGTGTTATATGCAAAAACATGAAAACGAAATTTCAGTCTAGAATTTAAGCAAAAATTAGTGTAGTGTAACGATTGTGTAAGTAAAAACCATCTCAATCCTACCGTCTGTTTGTCACGCGTTGCTAAATTATGTATTTTTTCGTATTTTCAAAAGTGATGTGTATTTATAATTTATATGACGAAGGTGATAGTGATAAGAAGGGATCGTATATAGGTACAAATTTTTCGTTGGATTCAAAAGGTATCCACGGATTTTATATGGTCTTAGAACAATCGAACTTTGGTAGAATATTGTTATGTATATTGTATCGCATACAAAGTGTTGCTAATGCCACGGTTATTTTACCAAGAGTGTGTGTACGTATCAGGCAATTTCACTTTTCATTACTCTAATGTTAAACCGCGGCCATATGACAGATGTTTTCTGTTTTGCCCAAATTTTTTATGTTGGCCCAAGCGCATGACCACTTGTATACTTTAGGTCGTACCCTAGTTTTGGGGCGTTGGTCGGTTCAGCCACAGCGAAAAATTGCACAGAAGAGTATGGATGACGCTCGGTCATACGCGTGTACTTTGACTTACCCGTTGACGTGGTCATTATTCGGCTGAGATCAGGAAATCACGGGGTACCCCCAACAGGGTTGTTTTTTGCTAGGCTTTTTTGGTCGGGGCGAGGGGGGCTCGGCACCTGGCAGCGCTTCCGGGAGCTCGGGACTAGGCAAATTCAGGAGAAAGTCACGCAAAAGTAAAGATATAAAGTTTTCTATCTTGAAGCAAATTTTATGAAATTATATCGTAAACTAGTCTTGTTTTATTACAGAATATTGCTAAATATTAGAAAAGGTGAGTTTCCGATCAGTTTACTGTCAAAATAAACTGAACAATGCTGTGCATAATGTTCAACTACTGCAGATACAGGTAGAATTTAAGTATTAGTCGAGGGAAGTAAAAATCAAGGAAGGCGCCACCCAGTAACAATAGTCCAGAACAGTTTTTTGGGAGTATCGCCCAGAATTTCTACCGAGGTGCCAGCTGGTAGGTGGCCAGTAACCAGTAAGATTATAGAGGCGACAGCAATAACCTATGGGTCCTATTGCTGCTTTAATCGCTTTGGTTGTTGACGACTGGATATCTGGAACCGCTTCCCCTCAAGGAATTTTATTGTGTGGCCGATATATCCCAGCTTACCTTGGGGTCCCTCGTTCTATTCCGTTAGGTCTGTGGTGGGTGTAAAACAGCATGATCGTATATCACTGCAAAATTGTAGCTAAATGCGTGAGTATGACCGAGTGTCCTTCTATTATACAAATTTTTATTACGAACTCTTGATTCAGCCAATAACAGTAAGTTAATGTTCCACCGCTTACTCCTCTAAAACTGGGGAATCAATGTGTTTAATCCCAGAAATATGGGATTAACGCTCATAAAGCCCTTTATATCTTACACGAGTTAACAGTCCGCACGGAAGTGTCATACTCAATCCTTATATGCAATAAGAGAAAACCATGATTGCTACACTTTGTTATCACATATTGTCAGACGCCTGCAGGTCGCCACCCATTTTGGCATGTACATCACATTTTTATTAGTGTGCTTGCACTCTCTTGCACACTTTGAGTAATATTGAGTTGAAATAATGTACGCTGGTACACCCCACTAGTGTCATACCCTATTATGCATTTGTTCTTAATATACTTCTTTTTAATGTATCAATTCAGGATAACACTTTAAAAACATAGTGGTATTTCAAATTTTTGGTATTTATTGTATATACAATAATTTTCTTTTAGCCTTGGGTCAAGTCATGCTATACGTCGACGGTATGAACGGTGTGATCGCACATAATGAGACTATGCAATGGCTATATTCCTTGTTATCGTCAAAGGTGTGTGCTATTATGTTATTATTTTTAACCAATTTTACGTGCAGTTTTTTTAAAAAGTGCTCTTAAATGCTTGTGGTCGCAGGAATATTATTGTTGCAAACATGATTAGTGGTATTATTTTCTTTTATACGCTTCTCCAAGTTTCTACTTAAGTGTAAACTGTGGGTGTTTTTGATAAATATGGGATTGAATTATTGTTAATAATTATTTTTACAACGCTGGAGTGTTTTAATATTTTCGACTCACCTAATACTTCAATGGATTGTAATAGTGGTTCTGTATTTTGGATGTTGTGACAATAATTACATAGTAGTCGTTTAGAAAAATCTTTTACCTTGCACTCATTCGATTAAATAGTTTCTGTTATGCTTGGAAATTAGGTACATAGTATTTCTGTATGAACACTGTGCTACAGGTATTTATTGTACAACCCTGGCCCAGTCCTGATCCTGCTACAGCGTACTTGTCGTAAAATGACAAAAAATTGGATTGATTCAGGCAATAACTGTCGAACACGGCAGCACTTTCAGGCGGAATATGATGGTGGAAGAATTTTCGTGTGGGCGCGTAGTTTTTTTTCTGTTGTTAGATTGAGCCCTAATTTTCGAAATCTGATACCGCTTGGCCGTTTTGGCCATAATATTGCCTCCAACGTTTTAAGCAATAATTCTTGGTCAGAGGCATGGGATATAATAATAGAAACTGAACATCTCAATGAGACCTACAACATGTTGGCAGAATAGCTATTTTGTCAGAATAGTCATTACCGGGGTATGACTCAAGGTCAAAAAATACTAAGAGAAGACAGAATTTATAAATAAATTTATAAAGTGGATTTCTTGCTCCCTACTATAGGTCATCGTGGGTTCTTTATGTTGTTAATTAGCTATACATACTTTAGCACCAAAAATATTCTGATTTTAGCATAATTTTTGTTGTAGTTACGCCTTCTAAGGCTAGTAGGATAGGCCTACAGTTTTTAGACTGAATAAGACGAAATCAATGATAGTTGTGCGCGTAAGTAAGTCATGCGCTAGAACCTTTCGCCATGAAAATAACACGAGAAAATTTTTTTGCGTCTTTCCCTTTAACCTCAATCCGAAATTGGTCAGTTTTGAAGATACAACGACAATTTTGGCACCACTAGACTCAGCTCGGCCAGCTGGTTCAGAAAATACTAATTTTGATCACTTTTATGACATTTTTTCGATATTTTTAGGTTCCCAGTGGTTACCAAAATTTTTGAGAAAAATTTGTCCTCGATAAATGTATAATTTGATATATTGTTATTCGAACCGATTGACGCGCTGAGTTCAATGGTACTAAAATCAACACAATCAGTCCATAGCTTAGAATTACGCATACATGGCAATAATGCCTTAACTCGACTGATTCACTGCCATTCTACTCAGTTCGTCAATGCGGGTCAAATGGTATGTAAAATTATTCATTTATCAAGAAATTTTTTTTAAGTTTGGGTAATGGGCTACCAAAAAACCGAAAAAATTGTCGTAGAACTAACCGTAATGGGTATTTCCTGCTGAGTGGCCGTAGCCTCAAAAAATCCTGAGAAACCCCGAAGTTGTCATAGAAACCCGGAAAAAATTTTCGATGATTTTTAAATTTTTTATTGCATCGTACACTATGTTCTCGACTTCCACTGCCGAATCAAGAATATAAGTATTACTGTCACAATTGATTTTGTCGTATATAGTAACTAACAAATTGCATTTTTTGGTGATATGCGGGTATTAAATTTTATGTTACAGTATTTTGGTTGTGAATCGATGTACTAGTATTGCTGTTATGTGTTATTTTCCTATGTGCGTTGGACACAATTATTATTTAATTGCAATGTTGCTAATAAGTTATAATAGGTGTATTTTGATATTTGGTACCTCTGTTTACGCTGAACATAAAACCTCAAATTTTTTTGAAAGAACTCCAAGAATTGAACCGAGGTATTAGCGTCCACCTTGTTTCTGAGCCAGCTGGTTGAGCTCAGCCGCATGGTACCATAATTATAGCTGTATCTTATAAATTACCTATTTCAGCCTGACGGGGATGTTAAACGAAAAGATTCATAATTTTTCTTGAATGTATCTCAATAGTACATTTGGAACGTTTTTCTTCTTGGTCAATATTGATATAAGTAGTTTTTTAAATTATGCTTATGTCTTTCAAATGACCGCTGCGTTGTCTTTAATACAATCAATAATAATGGTTGTTGCCTTTCTGGCTGCTTTTCTCGTTGCTGAGGATCGGAACCGTCAATGTTCAAAATTATTATTTATGTCTTAATACGTAGGTTCCCGATGGATATGGAAGACTCAATCATAATTTTTTAACGTTGAAGGCGTCTAAAATGAGTAATCATCGAAGAGAATAATATACAAGAAATCGGTTGGTACAAACTACATAGACTATCTTGCTCCATTTACCCTCGCTGTGTGAGTAGCTGTTGTTTTAATTTCGCCACAAGTCTGAGATGGAGATTTGAAGATGTTTTTGAGTTTTATTGTTCATAAAACATGAAGAACGTATTTTTGGGCAATAGTGAGGCAATCGTGCCGGTCCACCATAGTTTAGAAGCTGAATATGGCCAGCTATCCCATAAGCCCGGTCAGCACCACAGATTCAATCCGAATAAGGACGGCCTGGACCAGTTCGTACCAAGTTGCACCAGTAGTGGGTATTAATTTCAACTTGTCGGCAAAATTTGCACTAAAATTTATTGTAGAATTTTTTAGTATATTAAAGATATATATTGAACTACAAATAAAATTATCTCTCGATAAAAAAGTATATTGTGTATTTATGAGCTTTAGGAGAAAATTGCATTTTGTAGGTAGTATTGTGTGTGCTCAGATTATGCTCTCGAGTCTGCGTTGTGCTACTGAAAGAATTAATTTCGGGGCTATAATATAACAATAAACTTTCTCTACTTTTCCTTATGACGGTTTCCCTCCATTTTATAGCGATTGTCGTAGAGTTGCGTTTTGTAATACATTTTGTTCTTCGTACAAGTTATTGTTCAATGTATAAATACGTAATGTGGCGCACTTGTGATTTCTTAAAACTAGAATTTAAGAATTATTTCGAATTTATTGTTCTGTATTTTTAATTTTTATTTAATATAAAAAAATTGAACGTCGTTTTTTACAAATATAAACTCGTCTTGTCAAACAATTGGAATTTAGGCACTTAATATAATATAAACTTATTATTTATATGGGTTTACATGATCTGCATTTCATTAGTGTCTCCTGTGTAATCAGGTGATGCAGTCTATAACAACGATATTATTGTTCTAGCGTTTTTTCTGAGACTGTGTTTTTGCTTACCCTATGGTAAAAATCTAATTAATGGTAAACTTTCGCTTACATTTTTGAAAAGATGTGTGAATGTTCATGCTGACTGAGAAGTGTAATAGTATTATGCTTACATTGGACTAAAACTGAGTTGTAAATATCTCAAGTTTAGGTGTAGTCTGTTATTTAATAATTTGATATTGAAAGATTTTTCAGACATTACTTGTACTTAATTCTTAATTGAAACGGAGCGAGCGGAGTTTCCGTTAATAGCTTCACTACTGGAAAAATGTAAAAATTTCTTTTTTGGCCGCCTTTGAAGATCATTACTCATTTACCGGATGGATCTTCACAAAAAAATTTTATTTGATCACAAATTCTATATATTTGTGCCCTTTCATTAGACGCTAAACCCGCCGACCTTGTCTTGTCGGCCAAACTAGGCCCAAAACTGCCAGGGTCATGTTTTTTGAAATTTGGGCATCTATGTATCTATCTTTCGTGACTTTTTTCTCGAGACGGAGGTTTCACAGCGAAAACGGAGACTCATCGAGAGCTACAGCCGTGCTGTTGTGCCGTTTTCGACTATATGAGCCAAAGTTTAAGAAATACCCAAAAAGTTAAAATTTCAAAAAAATTTACAAAGCAAGTTTTTTGCTTGTTATTGGTGGTGAACTACAGCATTATAGGGTTATTTATCCAGTTAAACACGTTGGTTTCATTGTTTTGACACATATTGGCTGTGTTATTAACAGTGCAGGACGGTGTCGGAGCAAAATTTGGTAAATTTTAGCACCAAAAATAGTTAGAAATAGAGCTCTACAGTTTTGAATTGTAACTAAAATGCGCGTAGCATTGTTATTGAACGATCGCCGGTATGTGTAATTGCTGTCATGGAACTTTAACTGAGCTTAGAAGGACTTGGAAGGACAAAATGGTCAATAGGCGTAGAGTAGCCTCACTTGCTCTGTTTCCCATCGCCTTGTGAGTCACTTGTATTATAACTACTAGTGTCGTATATTAAACATTTAGGGATATTAGGAAACATATTTTAGTACTTTAATAATTGCAAACTTCAGGCAGTCGACGCTTTGGAGCAATTTCTAAGCTTCCCATGTTATTATGAAGGCTAGTATCGTAAAAAATATATTTAAAAAAACTTTTACTACTATTACAGCACAATGGAGTTATAATATACTGTGTGTGTTAAGTGCAAAACCAAATTGCTAAATAAATTTGTTTTCATTTTCTAAAACGAATTGTTTAACATAAAATGTGTAATTGATATTAAGTTTGTTGATGTTTGTAACTGGACAGCTTAGCTTCTTTTAAGAAACTTTTGGTAACTGTTTAAATACTGTTGTTTTCAGTGTATGGTTCCGAGTTATTAGCTTATTCTGACTTGATTAATAACTTACATACGCTTAGTTTATACAGTTTCATTATAATGTAATGGTTTTACTTTTGTATAGTTTGCTTTGCAGTACAAAATTATATATGTAATAGCTGCATACCTATATATCAACTAAGATGGGGAAGCACACAGCTGAAAACCCTGACGGAAGTATTGCCTATTTTGGTTTTTTCCATTTCGAAGATATATCGTGCCAGCTAAACACTGTTAAAAAGGTACTTAGCCAACTACCGACACACCATGTTATATACGGAAGCCAAAATTTGTTGTATTTCGTATCACTCGACGTTTTGATGAAATGCATAAAACTACATTAATTATGGAGAGTGATGCACATGGTAATCTTTATATATATTTGCTATGTACGGTGATATCGTCGTTTTCCCTATTTTCTGCACCTAACATTGCTCGGGACTATTACATAAAAGCAAAGCTCATTGGGATGGTGTATCCGCTAAAGTGAGACGATACGAGACAATGGCGAAATTGTCTCTTTAACACTCCTTGCGTTACAAGCATATCCAGTGTGATGCAGTTTATGTGGGACTGTATTTGTATAATAGTCTGGATTTTTTGTACTGGCCGGTCAAAACATCGCTAGAGACGGCATCTTAATCGATAAAATAAACATTAATAGCTACCTCAGTCTGTTTAAAGTCAAACGGACACGATAATGTCATCGGAATACATTAAGCTTAAAGTAAAATTTACTTTAAGACATTTGAATTCCACAGTACTCCTCATTATTGTTTTACTATATGCAAATTTCGAAGATCATATTCCGGATGCAGTTTAAATGGGCAGTTCTGGTTACTCGTTCCGGTTATTCCCTGCATATGAATATGTACGAATGTATTATTATTCGAATTCTTATGCAAATTTTTCCCAAAAATCTCCATAAAACCTCGAGTGCCTAATTTACATTCTGCGTTCCGCATAATAATTACATACATACATTAACCAGCATCCGAGACTGTCAGTGTAAACCGTATCCGGAACTGGAACCTGGTTAGAAATTTATATATAAATAAATGAAAGGAAAAATGAAGGTACGGTGCATTTAAAATGTTAAAAATAAATTTTACAATATACTTCTAGTATTGCTTTGACGTTATTGTTTCTATGGGACTTTGGAGGACGCTTAGGAAGCCAATAAGGTTTGTCGATCAAGATGCAGTTTGTTCGTTTTTTGAGTCCGCCAAATCAATGCCTTCTTCTATATATTCTCGCGTAATCTGTCACATTGACTGGGCTTGCAACGTATAAAGTGTAGATTAGGCAATTTCGCTCTATCTCCTATCGTGTGCCTACTAGGTTTTTTGCGTCCACGGATGAGTCCGGACCCGGGATCCGTTTTGAAAAAAAGACCCCCTGTTCTTATACTAGACAAATAATTACATATTATTCTGTAGAAAACGACATTATTGGTTCATACAGTGCTAAAAGTAAATAACTGAACAAGGTATGCAATAATTTTGTCAACAGAATACTATCAATGATACTAACCGTGATATTACTCCGCACCGTATCAGGTAACACAGTTCATCACCAAGAATGCAATTTCTGGCTGCGTTGTGGATGTATACCTATTTACAAAATTTATAAGCGTATATACTTCAAAACCGTCAAACTGTCAGCATTGTTAAAATACTCAGAACAGCCTATGTCGCTGTGCAATGTTCAAGTTTAAAACTTCCGGCCTAAGTACATCTAAACAATCTATCCTCTATTGTGCATAATCAGGCAGGACGGGTTCAACTCGAACAAAGGTAAAACATCTGCCTACAACAAGTATCTACCTGGCTTTGTATTGTTTACATAAGCTAAAATGATCAATTCCTAGAGGGTCTCAGTATGACATATTTTTGCTGGTCTTACTTATTTTTTATGGGGCAATTTGTAGAGGTAATATTTTCCATTGTTTTGGATTTTTTAATGTGTATGTAGCGTATGTAAAAATTTACGTTGTATTTACGATTTGAAAGTTAAATGCATTTTTTTATGTTCGTAATATACGTAGCTTAATACCAAGAGTGCATTATTAAAATTTTGTGGAAAGGTGCGGCACTCGATTACTAATGTGGCCGATTTTTTTGCTTACACCCCCAGTGTTTCAGGGTTATCTTAAGGTTCTTTGGCTTGAAGCTCGACTACACACACTGTTTCGTGGGCGTAGTGAAACCCACAGTTGAGCTTTTTGGGTATTTGGTACCCCCTAAGAAACCTAGGGATACTCGATAGCCGTGTGCAAAGAAGCTTGGTGGTATGTAGTTCCGTTACAATAATTGTGGTGTAATTTGCGAAACTAATATTCCAGTCTAGGATTAGCCAAAACGATAGCACCATCGTGCGAGGCCTAGTAATGAGTTCAGCCTATTTTCGCATCCTTATATATTTTTAAATAAACTCTTGGCACTACTATTTTTCCTTGTTATAATATTACTATTAATAAAGTTTTTCGTTAAGCTTTATTTAAGCAAGCTTTTATAATTAGGTGTAGTAAACGTCTATAATAAGAAGTTACATTATGCTAATAAAGCGTACCTCGTAACGGTAAGTCAACGCAATGCAATTATTTTTTGTTTTTAACTGTTAATAATCTCTCAGGAGTTGTATCGTTCGATTCATTCGATTCGATTGCCGCAATTGTAATTATTTCTCATCTTTGAACTGTAGAAAACTATCGAAAAATTAAAACTTCCGGTCTGTGAAGAAATTTTGCATTGTTGTCAAAACTGCAAAGAATACCTGAATCATTATCAAATATAGAATAAGCAACAGTTTGATCTGCAAATATTTTACGCAGAGTTAAACATTATTTTGCGATGTATCGATGTATGGCAAACCTTTTTGTTAATTTGGTTTACACGATGTCAGTGTCTAAGCGTTGAGAGTTCTCCGTTGGACGTTTTTTTAATTTGAAGCCGTCTTATGGATTAAAAACAAAATTATTTAAACGCTAGTCATCGTGAAAACGATTATATATTAGTATTACATTAGATAAATTCAATAGTAAAACAGTTCTCTTCAGTCAACGGTAACTGTTAACAGTCTTGCCATCCATGCGTTGTAAGCAGGAGCGCCAGGAATAAACAAACCGAGGCGTGTGCGCCGGTTGTATTGTACTAATAGCTGGTAGTTGGGTTATGTTATTGCTGGATGCTACGGTTGGGTTGACAAACGCTCTATCCGCTGGAAAAATTTGGTCACTATCATAAAGCTACAACGGCGCAAAAACCGCTCTTTTTCGATATCTGTATAATTTTCTAATAAATAAAACAATTTGGATAACTAGTTTATTTTAAAGTTGTATTTCTAAACTGTGCTCCTATTCCAATGAACCGCTTAGGAAAAATTGTCGTGGGCTAGTGGATGCAGTGTTTGAAAGAGAGTATCAAGGCTTCTGGCTGAGCTATCGGTTTGAGAAAATTCGTATACGTAACTGTCGCATGTTTGTCAAATACTTCAGACTAAGGCATCGGCAGACTACGAATTATTGATGGGGTAACCTATCGTTTCCAACCCAACGATATTTATTACCATTTTATGTATATTTTGTAAATCAACATAAATTGAAAATCATGAAATATTGAACTTCCTAAATGTTTTGTATCTTCAGTATATATACTATTAAATTAATCGCCTGTTGTTACTGCGATGTAGATAATTTTAGCAGTATTTGTTCTTTGAATTTGTTCTAGTTTTAGAACATTTTCCATAGTCGCTTAATCCCGTTTTACCTGTGACTTTTGAACGGTTGGCATGGTCAAGCGGATGTTTACATCATTGGATTTTTTTTTCAGCGTGCCGAATCGAATAACATGTTACAGGGCTAAATTTAAATTAAAATTTTAAAATGAAAACTTGAATTTTTTTCTGAAATGACTAGGTAGGTAAGCAAAAGCAAAAGAACAAAAAAAGCAAAAAAAAACCAAAAGCATCAGTAAAAATAATATAAACTTTTTAATAAATAAAATATGTTGAAAGTATTCTGTTTTGGACGGGTTTTGATCAGACTGATTTTTTTACAATAATCGATTTGCCTCAACGAGCCGTGTCGAATGACTCCAATAAGACTAAAACTAATAAACGTAATAACTCACAAAAAGTGTGTAGAGCAAGTTAGGTGATCTAAAAACTTGCATAAAATTAACTAATATTAGCTAATTAATAAATTAGCATATACGGCCAAATTTTAGAGCTTCAGAAATGTCATATTCGTTAAGAGCCACTTCGAAAACTCCCATGTGCATTTGATCTGATGATCCATGATTTGATTTTACTCAGCTGTTGTAGCATATATGTTGTTAGGTGAAATTCGTAGCAAGTCTATCTAAGCTCTATTATTACATATTTTATGGTGGAATGGGGATAATTGCTTATTCCAGCTTCTGAGATATTATTTTGAGACGTAACATAAATTTTCTCCCTCTGACGAAAACAAAAACGCTTGGCTCCGCTCAATTAATCAAACACTTGTATGTTCTGCATCCAGCAGGTAGTACCGTCGACATTTAGTGCAAAACAGCTCTGTGTATTTTAGCAATATATTGTATATATACAACTTTTAGCTTGGCATAGCGAAAGCTCGAATCAAATATCTTATACACCACCATTTGGTATCATAGTGGTGAAAAATATGTTAATATATAAAGGGTTAAAACGGGTCCTTTTGTAATCTCATCTTTTGTGAAGCTATCATAAAAATATATATCAGGCAATAACCGGAACCAAAACTGTCCTTTTAAACCGGAATGGGAACCTGGTCTTCGAAGCTTGTGTATAATAAAACCTATGAATAAAGAATCAAGGTACCGTGGATTTAAAATGTATTAAAAATAAATTTTACATTAAACATAATGAATTGCGATAACATTATTGCCTCTCTGAGACTTTGAAAAGGCTCAGGAAGGTAAAATATTTTTTGTTTATCATCAATATGTCGATTTTTGGACACCCAGCGGAGAATTGCTTTCCGCTGTACAGCCTTGCGTAAACTGTGTCAAACTGAATGTTTTTGTAACGCATAGAGCGTAGACTAAACAATTTCGCTCTGTCTCTAGTCGCCTCCCTTTACTAGGCATACGTTTTTTTACATGTTTTCCGTAGGAAACTTGAAATTGATGGTATATGGGTCATTTCACGGAACTATGTCATTTTAGTCGGGGGGGGCTACATCGGCACTTTTTGGCCCATACCACCAGTCTTTTGTAAGGAAATTTAATGTCGCTGTGAGATGTAGTAATAGCATATCCGACGATCATAACGAGGTATGGTGGACCTCTGTACCCCAAACATAGCAGGAGCCAGAGGCGCTCAACCCAACCTCACATGTCCCAATATAAACGTTCGCCGTATCGCTAGCACGTGATACATATGTGTGTTTTTCATTTCACTGTGATCCATTGGTATTTGCTAATTTTTCCGGAAAAACTTGGGAGTAAGCATCGACACTGAAGCTGACGTCAAGCTTCCGAAAATTTTTTTCGTGACATGTAGCCCCCCCCCCGACCAAGGTCAAATCTGGCAGCTTTCAGACGCTGGTAAATAACGTCAAAGTGCACTAGCGCCAAAAATGCTATATAACGGTAATCGTAATCACTACAGGTGTTATTGGAAAAAGAATATCAGCGTCTGTCCATGTGTTATTTCATTATGAGGTTGAAGGTCATAAAATGCCAAAAATGGGGTATGCAAAATGTAGCCCCCCCGACTTGAGGTGTAGCCCCCCCCCCGACCTGAGGTGTAGCCCCCCCCGACCTGAGGTGTAGCCCCCCCCGACTCAACATATCGGGGTGCCATTTTTTTACAAGGCCTAAGGATCTGCCTGAAATTTTTTATCCGACGTCCCCCGCTCATGGTTGGTTTGTGAGCATAAAATGGTATCTGTAGGTGCTGTCTCCGTTGCGCTAGAAAAACTTCTGCGACAGGCTTGTTCTAAATTGGTCGATTTTTAACCCCAAGAATGCCCTAGCAGCATCAATTTTAGGTCGCAAGTGTTCCAAATGGCTTGACGAGGATCATTTTGGTCCGACTTGCATAAAAACAGACCATGGTTCGCGTGTCACTCCGTCAACCTACAGAATAATGACTTATTTCGGATTAAAATTTGACCCTCAGGGGGGCCCTTTCCAACCCCTGTAGCAGGTTTCAGGTAGCTCGTTTTGCATAGAGACATCGATATTCGTAAAATTCAGGGTTTTTTACATCGGAAGGGGTCTAGACACTGTACATCGAAAACGTTTCATTTTGGCTTCAAAAAGTGGTGTTTCAAAAGTACATGGTTTCGTGAAATGACCCATATATGTTCTAGAGGAAAATAAAAAGGTATACTACTGGGTTATCCAAATTGGGTGGGGGCCGTGGCATTTTTCGGTTACCCCTGGTTCAGAACAGGTGGCCCGGTTTATGCCCCCTGGCAAAATTTTGGGCTCCCCCCTTGTTCACCGCCTCTTGGTAAATTTTTTGCTTCCAATCGGTCCAAAGTACATAAAATTTGATCAAAATTTGTACTAAAATTTCATTGAGAAGCCAAAAATTACGCAAAATTTGCTTGAAAATAGCTTTTTCGCTCCATCAAAAGCGTTTTGACAGTGTTTCTGACACGGTTTTTAACAGTTTTTCTGTCGGCCCACGGTTCGGAATCACATTCATGCTTGGTAAAATTTTCAGCGAATGGAGAGCCCAGTAATATTTTGATCGATTGTCACGGACATGGTTCAGGCTAGGCCGGCGCCCCTCAGTTGATGATTATGACGATTTTTTAGTGAAAATGCTATACGTGATGACAAGATGTGGTACTGTTCGCACAGTTTCAATGCATACAGTTGGTTCCCAAGAAGTTCCGCAGTTTGTGATAATGTATGTTTGGACCACAGATGAAACAAAAATATGGATAATTTTTAACCTGGAATTCCGTTCCCGGCATGGTTTTAGCCTTTTGGAACTCCGGTTACTCTCTGATAG
>JASANE010010480.1:0-12230 GCA_030248225.1 Trileptium ribeirensis
ACTACCATAACTTTCATATGCTAATCAAACACAGGGAGCGTCGTAATTTGTAGCCATATAACATATTCAAAGCTGAAATTTTCTCTGCCAAAAGCGGAAACAGGGACCTTCGATTTCGAAAATAAGATAAGGTACCTTCATTGTATACCTTATCTTAATTATCAATTTCACCGCGGTTGTTAGTAAATATGAATATGTACCGCGTTTTTTATATTTTTACGTTGTACAAGATTATAGTTATAAAAAACTGCAAGATTTTTCATGTGCTCCGCTTGAAAATTTCAGGCGTTGCGAACTGACAACCCAACCGCACATTAATAATAATATGTGATAAGCTCTATAAGATTCCTAATAACCTCGATTAGCACAAATAAAACTACATATTGTAATATATATATACTGCTATCTGAATCTATAAATATACTGATATCTAAATATCTATACTGCTCGCACAGTTTCAATAAATACAGTTTATTGCCAAGAACGCAGTTTCTGCCTGCGTTGCAGATAACGTTACTTTACTTCAATGTTTATGTCAATCTTATGTACACTACATAAGATATATAGAGAATAGCTTTTGCTCTGTCTGACGCTCAAAACAGATATTCAGCAATATTTCGAAATAATTATGTACTATTAGTTCTGAACATTGTAAACGTAATACTCAATATTTAATACTATCAACAAAATTTAAACGCACATATTAATAATTCGAAATACATGTAGTCATATTAATTTGAGACGCTTGTCATAAACCACTTTCATTTGGCGTGCGTACTGTAGCGGTCAGATTTATTAATGAATATTGATGACTACAGATGAACTATGCCATGCTGCTAAGCTAAACTTATAATGCACAGTTTGACATGAACTGAAAACAATGTCTCAGCCTGATGGCTGTAACAACAAACACCGCAGATAAGTTTTTATATGATATAGGATGCCTCGTATTTCAGGAATTTTATAACATGTGTGCACGCATGCAGAGATTCGATACGTGTATACATTATTAGCTAATCTCAGACTCGCTGTAGGTACTCGTGAGAGGTCATTTCATAGTTATGAGATATTAAAAAAATAATACCAGCGCTGACGCTTTGAGACAAGCAATGCATTTTTACAATTAAATTCTAAGCGACTACGTCGGCGAACTCAGAACTAACAGTGAAAATTATCGTATTATTATTGTACTTTAATAATTGAAAAAAGATCACGAAGCAAAATCAGAAACAGAATCTTCATACCTCGCTATGTAATGAACTGCCATTATACTAGTTGCCACAATATTATACTGCAAAAACGAGAAAAAATTCATTTGGACAGTCGGAGCCGCACACTTCAGCTTGGACATAACCAAAAGTAGTAAAAGACACAATTAGGTGGCTATATTTTTGCGGCAAAACACCATACTGGGTTATGCTGTTTTTCTATAATGCTGTGGATTTGGTACAAATATGAAGTTTTTATGTTTAATTTTAGTGCACTAAAAGCCCAACGGTAGTTGGAAATATTTTGAAATCTACTCTAAACCAGATCGATCTATATTTAGTACGGAGGTATTTAATGATTTACCGACCAGTATATAGAACATTTTATTTTTGTGAATAATCGCAATATATAATTAATTACATGCATAATGCTAGTTACTCGCGCAGCACGTGAAAAAAACGAGACTATTTGGCGATTAGTGATTGCATGGTTCAAAATTCAGTTTCTGAAATCCCCTTTAAATCTGTAATTTGCGCCACTTTTGTGAAATTTTAGCAGGAAATCAACGCAAAACACAATGCTGATTGACAACCACGTTTTCTTACTCTTCGAATATTAGAGTTTCGAAAATCTATCATCTGCTGAAGAAAGGGTTTTACCCCACCAGCAGACGGCAAACTTTTTGCGTAAATGTGAGTCATTTTTAAGAAATCTAATCACCCTGCTTCAGTAAACCTCTATCAGTTGGCTTAAAATGATGATTTTCATGCAGAAATACGACGCCAAATTAATAGTCCCTTAAAACTCTTTCGATCAAATATTGTTATTCGTTTCCGTTGGCTGAAGAATTGTTCAAGTCTTGGTTTCAAGTGCAGCACGCTTATATTAACTTACACTTATATTTGTTGGAGTCAATCATTGCAACATAATGGTTGCATTTGGATCATTTGATCTAAGATGTCATTCAATCTAGCAATTATTGCACAATAAACTGTTGCAGAAATGATTGCTTAACTAAAACTAAAGTGATTTTTTAATAAAAAGTACGTGATTACGCTCCACTCAATAAAGAACATTTTCCCACTATGCCGTATATATGCCAGTTTAATAAAACATACAAAATATAAATGAAAACCTTTATCTCAACGTGTTTAGTTTATAGTATTAATTACAACCTGGATAGAATTTTCGTATTATGTCAAGTTTCTCCCTAGCGTATCATGTTAAGTTTTCCATTCAATAATTGATTAATGTTTTGTCTCTCTAAGCATGAGGCTAAGCCTTAGTCCAAGCCTTAAGTCTAAGTCTATGCTTAAGCATAAGATCAAGCATAAGTTTAGCCTGCGCCCACAATTAAACTCTAAAATTTTGTTCTATGTTATTCTTGCCAAGTTATAGGTAGTGTTGAGGAAATATGTTCATGACCCGAATTTTTTACCTGTTTCTGACAACCGTGGCAATACAAACCATGTAGTTGGACTACAAAATATAGGAAAATTGATTTTAAGAGCAATTTAAAATATATTTCCCACGTCTTTTCACTAGTCTGCTAGCTTCTGTTTAGTGTTCTGCTAACAATTATATACATTTAATGTTACAGCAAAATCCAAAACAATTAAACTTACCATGTTGCTTGTCTGTAATATCCGCTGTAGGAACATCAACCATATTCTTGTCGTCACCGTTCGCATTTTTACTCGACATTCTAGCAATTTACGTCGTTACAACAATAAGAAGAGCATAAATTTGGATTTACAGCTAAAATCGCTAACTCCTAAAGCCAATAGGCACACTATTCATTTTTATCTGAGGAGAACGTTAAATGAGCTATTTTCAAAAGAAATTAAATTCCAGGTTCATCTTTCTTCACTCAATATTCTCAATGGACTAAATGGTCATTGGATTGGTACTATTCAAAGTCTCGCATAGGGTAGATAAAGCGAGGTTCCTTGAGGCTTGGTTTATTCATATTGGTTTATTGCAGTTTAACATATTAATGCCCACCGGTGGCAAATCGCATCAGCGCATATTGGGAATTGTTGCATTAGCTGAGTTGTCTATCCGTATGGTGTATGTTCACAGGCGCACAGTGATTTGCTATCATTGCTACGGTTTGTTTATCGGTCGAGCAGCAACTCGAAGATAGCACAGTGGTTTGCGTACGCCCCATACCGTCACGTAAGTTGGCTTTGATTCTTGCGCCAGTTTGCGTTTGTCAAACATTATATGATATACAAGTAGATTTGGGTAAAAAAACAGTAAAACAGCCATAGATTTTGATACATTTTCGAACGTCCTTCAATCAAAGTGGATTTAATAACACCAAGCACATTGTAAATAATACCTATACTGAAAAAAAACATCAAGAAATACGAAGTTTCTAATGCTTAAATGCACAATATCTAATATTCTCTCTTCGACAGTAGTGTCTGCTTTGTTCTGTTGCTGGCATATCATATGAGTAACTAGATCGTTCGCTAAGGTTGTTGCGTCAACTCAACGTTTGATTTATATGGCACATCAGAAAAAGTAGTAGCCAAATAAGCAGAAAGCACATTATAAATAACACCTATACTGGAAAAAACATCAAGAAATACGAAGATTCTAATGCTTAAATGCACAGTATCTAATATTTTCTCTTCGACAGTAGTGTCTGCTTTGTTCTTTTGCTGGCATATCATATGAGTAACTAGATCGTTCGCTAAGGTGGTTGCGTCGTCAACTCAACGTTTGATTTATATGGCACCTCAGAAAAAGTAGTAGCCAAATAAGCAGAAAGCACATTATAAATAACACCTATACTGGAAAAAACATCAAGAAATACGAAGTTTCTAATGGTTAAATGCACAATATCTAATATTTTCTCTTCGACAGTAGTGTCTGCTTTGTTCTATTGCTGGCATATCATATAAATAACTAGATCGTTCGCTAAGGTGGTTGCATCGTCAACTCAACGTTTGATTTATATGGCACATCAGAAAAAGTAGTAGCCAAATACGCAGAAAGCAGAACAATAGTTAAAAGTTCTCCAGAAATATCAACATATAACCCAAATGAAACAAATAGTTTAGGTATATCTATATTCACGCTGAACTTAAGTCTGGGCATTTTAGCGACCATACCCATTACGATATTTGTTAGCAAAGCGCAGAATATTATTAAGGAATTCTTTTTTCAAAATACTATCTGCGAATAGTATACTGATGGTGTTTATACGACCTTGCCACGAATTAAACTAGAAATTAAAATAGAAATCGGCCGATTATATATAGATGATAAATTCAAAATTATGTTAGATTCATCGCAAAATGAAATGGCTGCGTAAGTTATTTGAAGCCACATATTTTTGTAATAGTGCTTTACAAAGATAATCTTAAGTCTTTGTGTATGTCACACGTAACTTCACATAACACTGTAAAGCGTAAAAGCCAAATCGGTAACGACCAAATTTTTAATTAATATTTCATTGTAAAATATGTTTAGTTCGTGAAGCGTTGGCTATAAAAGCAGTGGAGAAATGTTTTAGTGGTAGATATAACTCACCAAATATGTTCTTCCTCGCATATACTGATAAGTAGCAAAACATGGTGATTTCCATGAGAAAGAGCAAAAGCCGATTGTCAGCTTGGAAACACTGATAGCATGATTCATGGATTCGGTGTTCTTTCGGATGGATTCTTCTGGAAAATACGCCGCGAGCAGCCAAAGGTACTGTCAAAGTGAGGAGAGGGGGTAGCCACCTAGAGTCATGGAGTGGTTGCTTCAAGTTGGCTAGCGGTGTTACTTCGATGACGTCGCGTGGGAGACTATTCCAGAAAGCTACGGTTCGATAGGAGAAGGCGTGCCGAGAGCAGTCGTGTGCATTGGACGTAATTTTATAAAATTTTTGACGGTGAGTTAGTTCGTCAGTGATGACTTCAAAGAAACGAGAGAGTAGTAGGCCGACGAGATTGTTGGCGATCTTATAGATGACAATCATGTGAGCACGCAGATTGTAATGATTGAAGCTTGAGGTATTCCAGACGTTGTTTATACGGTAGATGACGGATAGCCGGCACAAGCTTAGTCGCGCACTTTTGTACTCCTTCGAAAAGCTTTATGTCTCTGGAGTAGTGAGCCAGATTGCGTATTCATGACGTGATCGCACCATGGAAGTATAAAGAGGAAGACATATAGATGTGTTCATGAATTGGAAGGGACGTAGAATGACGCCAAGATATATGCCATTAAATGTAGGAGTGTGCATTGCGTGAATTTAAGTCAGTATCGGCCAATGTATCGCCATCTTTATGACCAAAAGACCAAACTTAGACCAGATTTTGTCCAAAAATGTCAGTATACATATACCACCCCTTAAGGCTATAGCCTATGTACAAATTTCACTCCAATCGGACCACCTATTCTGAAGTTCACAAATGATCACATGAAAATTTGGATTGACTTTGTGTTCAGAAAATAATACGGCATGGAACCTTTGTAAATTTCAGCTTATTTTCATCTTTCGCTGATTCAGGAAATATATAGCATGCGGTCCAATTAGACTAATTCAAAATCTCTAAAATTTTCTAAAACGTTTAATTTTCATTTTACAAAATATTCACAAAATGTTCGTCAGTAGAGCCTAGGCTGTTATGCACCAAAGCTGCTGGGCGAAATGATTCCAGAAACTTATGTCTACTAAAACGTATACATATCTAAATTTATAAGGTAAAAGCAGAATAACAAAACATTATATTCAGAAATAAAATAATGTGTAGAGCACAAAACTCGACATAATTTTGTTTGCGCAAAGGAATGCTCAGTGTGAAAAACACTCAAAACAAACATAAGGCGCTTTTAAAAACGTTAAAAAAGTCTTTTTAGCCGCCGCTATACGTTACAATATAATCTGGAATTGTGACAACCATACTGTTAGAACACTCGAATTTGGGCGTTTTGGATTATGTTTGATACTATACAAATTTTACTGCTCACAAGGACATAGACCGTGCAGATGCGGCATGTACATAATATGCGCCACTAGATCATTTTGGACAAAACTTTTCTAAAGTGGAGCCAAAAGAAAGCATAAAACATATCGCCAATTATGAGCCTACAGTAATATACTGCCAACACTTTGAAACTTCTATGCAAATTAACTTTTTCCGCGAAGAACACTCCCTAAAAACTGGATAGCAAACTGGTGACAAATTATCCCTCCGGTAGAAATTTGAGGCTACGTCGCTGCCGTAGAGTCAGTCATCTCATGCATGGTTAGGACCCTCAAATATCGATACCGAAATGGACTATTAAGGGTGTCACTACAGCTCCAGTTTCTGTATTACTGTTTTATTGCCCATTTCTGCTTTTACTAATTTATAAAATAAACATACTATAAAAACTGCTTATTATCTCGAGGTGTTTCCTCAAATAGCGTTTCATGCAGCAATAACATCGCTTTCTCCCGCCTGTTGTAAACCCTAAATCACCACCAGAAATATAATTCTCCGGAACCATTTTGAATACATGCCTCACGGGACCGCTGTGTTTACACTATTTAACAATCATGTTGCGGTTTGTCATACATTTAACAGTAATTTAACCATTACACGGTGTTTGTATAATGTAATGTACCGAATGCGCAATTTTGTTGAGGTTGGCAGGCTTGAGTTACGCCATTACAAAAATATTAGATATCTTGCAATTAAAGCAGTCAATTAATTACTGCTGACTTCTTTAAATGGAAGAGTTTGGAGGCCTATAGTCTGGGGCATTTACAGCGTTATCTAGTACAAAATCGGTTCCCTTGTTTCTTACCATCCTAAATTTCGGGCTTCGCCTGGTTTATATCAAATCAAAATTTTGTTTCCCTAGATGAATAGGAACAGGCGGGAGCTGTTAGAAAATGCAATTTTACTAATTAGCATTGAAATTAACTGACTGTACTCACGCGCAACGTAGTCCTACGGTTTACTTGTCGATAACGCTATTTTACACTCATACAAAATGCGTACAAACTGTCTGATCCTATATGTTATTTGATATTCACGCAAAAACCTGCTAATTTGGGAATTGTACACATACTGAAAATACGCTTGTGTATCAAGCTGACCGATTGAATTTGCGTTTTTCACAAAAGAACAATTATGGTCTACGCACCAAAAGATTCCTCGCGTATAAAACCATATTACCAAAACCATTTTACGAAAAGCTGAAAAAAGCAAAATTCGAAAAATTTTGCTTTTCATTTTTATTATTTCTATTAAAAGTTTATTTCTATTTTTTGTTATAAAATCCTGCTAACATTGTGCCACACTGAATAGAATTTTATGAATATTGTTTGCTAGATAGTTACCCTCCTTTCGATTCATCGAATTATTACCAGCTCGTAAAATTATATCCAGAAAAAGTAAACATTTATATTATAATGTTGTATCGCTTTTCGATTCTATGCAGCTAGAAAATTTATGAGAAATGATTGCGATTATAAATTCATCGGGTAAAGTTCAAATAGCTCTTTAAGTTGATCCAAATAAATTTATTCGTGTATATTACTGAAACTATGCAATTAAGTAAATTTTACCAAATGATTTATTAAAAATTCTACTAATATTTGAAACAATAACATGAAGAAATATCTTATGAAATTTTCAAAGAAACGTCAGCAGTATTCGTTTGTGATGATACAAAATTTTCCACTCTAAGCTGTTCTATTTTCTAGCCGTATAACATGCGACCTGTAAAAGTGCCGTGGACCTGTTCCCTAATCGTGTTGGATATAAATGAGTTCTCCATGTGCTTTTTATGCAAATACGTACTCAACTGAAAATATTTTTAACAAAGCATTTTATAACTGCGACTAAGTTATAGAATATTTCATATACTGAACGCTTAGACTAGTCGCTCTTGCGGTTTAATAGAGCCTGCAATCCAATCACACACATAAAAATGTTGTTTGCAAAACATAAAATTAAAATAAAGTTTTATTTTACAAAACGTGAATCAGCACAGAGGTAAAATGATACACAAAAGCATCGATTTGACAGCATAGTTCCAACTATTTGCACCAGGACATCGAGTAGCACTAAAAAGTTTATTCCCACGTGGATAGCTAACAGCTATCGAACACAAAACGTACAAAAAATGTATACCAACGCATAGGCTATGTCTCGCAGAACATTTTTTATTAGGCAGGTTGTCTTACATCCCATAAGATGCCAACTACTACTTACAGTTTTTTGAATACCCATTCACGAGTACGCTTATTCATTAAGGCAACAAAGGTTGATCCTGTGAACTCATCTCTTTAAAATTGGTTCTGTCAGGTATGTCAATATTCGTGTTTAAGATCGAGATTAAACTTTCGCCTACCAATAAAACTAAGGTGCTATCTAATAAGGCTTGGTGCAAATAGTTGGAACTATGCTGTCAAATCGATGCTTTTGTGTATCATTTTACCTCTGTGCTGATTCACGTTTTGTAAAATAAAACTTTATTTTAATTTTATGTTATTTAAAAATTTCAGACATTTTTATGTGTGTGATTGGATTGCAGGCTCTATTAAACCGCAAGAGCGACTAGTCTAAGCGTTCAGTATATGAAATATTCTATAACTTAGTCGCAGTTATAAAATGCTTTGTTAAAAATATTTTCAGTTGAGTACGTATTTGCATAAAAGCAGCAGTGGAGAACTCATTTTTCACACGATTAGGGGAACAGTTCCACGGCTCTTTTAGAGTTCGCATGTTTAGTACGACTAAAAAATAGAACGCAGCTTAAAGTGAAAAATTTTGTATCATCACAACAATACTGCTGACGTTTCTTTGAAAAATTTCATAATATTTTTCTTCATGTTATTGTTTCAAATATTTAGTCGAATTTTTAATAAATCATTTTGGTAAAATTTACTTAATTGCATAATAATTTTCAGTAAGTATACACAAATAAATTTATTTGGATCAACTTAAAGAGCTATTTGAATTTTACCCGATTAAATTTTATAATCGCAATCATTTATTCATAAATTTTCTAGCTGCATCAAATCGAAAAGCGATCAACATTTATATCCTGAAATGTTTATTTTTCTGGATATAAGTTTTACAAGCTGCTAATAATTCGATGTATAGGAGGTGTCTCACGAACAAACTGTCATAAAATTCTATTCGTGTGGCTCACAGGTTTTATAACAAAAAATAAAATAAACTTTTAATAGAAATAATAAAAATGAAAAGCAAAATTTTTCGAATTTTGCTTTTTTAGCTTTTCGTCAAATCGTTTTTTTGGTAATATGGTTTTATACGCGAGGAAGTGCTTTTGGTGCGTAGACCATAATTGTTCTTTTGTGAAAAACGCAAATTCAATCAGGGTCAGCTTTGATACACAAGGCATTATTTTCAGTATATGTATTACAATTTCCAAAATTAGCAGGTTTTTGCGTCAAAAACAAAGAACATATAGGATCAGACAGTTTGTACGCATTTTGTTTTATGAGTGTAAAAATGTTTAGCGTTATCGACAGTAAACCGTAGGACTACGTTGCGCGTACAGTCAGTTTATTAATTTCAAATATTAATTGCACTAAAATTGCATTTTCTAACAGCTCCCTCCTGTTCCTATTTTCACAGAAACAAAATTTTGATTTGATATAAACCAGGCAAAGCCGGAAACAGGATCATAAACAAGAACCGATTTTTCGTACTCAGATAACGCTGTAAATGCCCCAGAACTATAGGCCTCCAAGTTCTTCATTTAAAGAAAGTCAGCAGTAATTAATTGACTGCTTTAATTGCAAGATGCACTGTCTAATATTTTTGTAATGACGTAATTTCAACCTGCCAAATTTTCTAAAAACAGCACATTCGGTACATTACACTATACAAACACCGTATATTATAATGGTTCAAATTATGGTTAAATGTATAGAGACAAACCGCAACATGATTGTTAAATAGTGTGTAAAACACAGCGGTCCCGTGAGAGCATGTATTCAAAAATCATTCCGGAAAATTATATTTTATGATGGTAAATTAGGTGTTACAACGGGCGGAGAAAGCGATGTTATTGCTGCAGTGGAAAGCGATATTTGAAACACCTCGACGTAGTGGGCAGGTTTTATAGTATGTTTATTTTATAAATTAGTAAAAGCGGAAATGGGGCAAAGTAAACAGTAGATCAGAAACTGGAGCTGTGGTGAGCACCCTTAAATAGTCCATTTTCGTCGTATTGAAATATTTGAGGGTCCTAACCATGCATGATGACTAACTCTACACAGCGACGTAGCCTAAAAATTCTAGACCGGAAAGTTGTCCCCGCCGGTGCTCCTCCACGTTTTTAGGGAATATTCTTTCGCGGAAAGTTAATTTGACGGGTGGAACTTTCGAAAGTCTTGGCGGTATGATACTGTAGGCTCATAATTGGGCAATATGTATTTTTATGCTTTCTTTTGGCTCCACTTTAGGAAAAAAGTTTTTGTCCAATAAATATGTAGTCCGCATCGCGGTGTATATATTACATGCCGCACTGCACGATGTCTATGTACCCTTGTGAGCAGTAGAATTTGTATAGGTATCAAACATGATCCAAAACACCCGAATTCAAAAATGTTTCTAACACGTATGGGCAAATTCCAGATTATTATTGTAGACGTATAGCGGCGGGGCTAAAAAGACTTTTTTTAACGTTTTTTAAAAGCGGCCTATGTTTGGTTTTGAGTGTTTTTCACACTGAGCATTCCTTGCGCAAACAAAATTTATGTCGAGATTTTGCTGCTCTACACATTATTTTATTTTTCTGAAATGTTTAATGTTTTGTTATTCTGCTTTTATCTTATAAATTTAGATATGTATACGTTTTGTAATTGTTTCTGGAATCTATTTTGGCCCCGGCACTTTTCATACAGTCGTACTGACGAACATTTTGTGAATATTTTGTAAAATGAAAATTAAACGTTTTAGAAAATTTTCAAGTTTGAATTAGTCTAATTGGACCGCCATGCTATATATTTATAAATAGCGAAAGATTGAAAATAAGCCGAAATTTACAAAGGTTCCATGCTATTTTCTGAAATTACAAAGTCAATCCAAATTTTCATGTGATCATTGCTGAACTTCAGATGGGTCATTTTCCGATTCAAAGTGAAATTTGTACATAGGTGTTAAGGGGTGGTATATGTATACTGACATTTTTGGACAAAATCTGGTCTAAGTTGGGTCTTTTGGTCATAAATCACAAATTCTTCGCTGGCCGATCTGACTTAATTAGGCACAATGCCCACCGCTCCTATTTTTAATGGCATATATTGTTTTGGCGTCCCTTCCAATTCATGAACACATTGCCTGTCTTCCTCTTTATACTTCCCATGGTGCGATCACGTCAGCGTGCGCAATCTGGTTGCGCTACCTCCAGAGCATAAAGCTTTTCGAAAGGAGGGTGCGAAAGTGCGCGACTAACTTTGTGCCGCTGTCCGTCCATCTCGGCATTATAGGACAACATCCTGATACCCTCAAGCTTCAATCCATTTACAATCTGCGTGCGCGTGATTGTCATCTATAAGATCGCCAACAATTCTCAATTCGGCCTCTTCCTCTCTCCGCTTTTCTTTGAAGTCATCACTAACGAACTAACTCACCGTCAAAAATTTTATAAAATTACGTCCAATGCACGAATATTCCGGCACGCCTTACCTATCGAAAATTTCATAACTTCTTGGAATAGTCTCCCACGCGATCAAAGTAACACCGCTAGCCAACTTGAAGCAACCACTCATGACTCTAGTGGCTACCCCTCTCCTACTTTGACAGTACCTTTGGCTGCTCGCGGCGTATTTTCCAGAAGATGCGAAAAGACACCGAATCCATGAATCATGCTATCAGTGTTTCCAAGCTGACAATCGGCTTTTGCTCTTCTTATGGAAATCACCATGTTTTGCTACTTATCAGTATATGCGAGGAAGAACATATTTGGTGAGTTATATCTACCACTAAACATTTCTCCACTGCTTTGTTCTGTTGCTGGCATATCATATGAGTAACTAGATCAAGCAA
>JASANE010010481.1:0-12798 GCA_030248225.1 Trileptium ribeirensis
GCAAGGCCAGACTCAGCGCATTAAGTTAATATTATTATAGTAATAGAAACCAACCAAGTCAAACAAATTTAACTAAGTCTGAAAGATTTACTGAGTTTGCATCCATTTTTATACTAACGAAATTGCTTGGGGCAAATTTTTACAAAAGTTTATCATTTTAACAAAAATTTACACTAAAGTACAATAAGATTTTATTTTTACGGTTGAGCACACATTTTTAAGCTAGTTTAAACTTATTTGCGCAGTTTATTATATATTGTGTGCTAAATTTGCTGTTGGAAGTTGATATATCTACTTATTAGAAACTTTTTGTTACATTTGTTACTTTTTGCCAATAATAATTGTTACCAACAAAATTTATTTAAATTTTAAGATGAACATAATGCTTTAGTGCAGTGTGGTTTGACAACAATATTTTTAAAGTGCAAGCATTTAACTTGCTGTGTTTAATCACTGTATTTAATTACCAAAAGCATTATACATTATAATACATTATACTTGCTTCGTAACAACGTAAGATGAAACGTTTAAACTGTTATGTTAATAAAAAAAACAAGCATACCACTGATAATATTCATATTGTACCAAATTGACATGCATTTTATTGCATTTGCTGCAAAAATATTTATTTTTAACGTAGGACTATGTGTTTATATTACATTACATCCTATTGAAGTGATGTATGGTTAGCCTTAACGCCACTATATACCAGTATGTAATCCAACGATACTCCACTCTCATTTCTTGCGTATCACGTTCGGGACAAAGAGAGATTTCCAAATATGTTTAGTAGGTATGTATTTATTGTATACATGCAAGTTATGTATATATATGCGTATCGCAGTGTACCATGCTGGACATATAGAATACACGTATATGGTGCGTATTGTGAACACATATGCGTGGGCGGAGTTGGACCATTATTATATGTATTACGTATATCTGTATATATTATAATACGTGGGCGGAGGGGGACCATGTATCACGTATACATGTATTTAGGGTCATTAATCATATTTAACAGGTCACGTGACCCAGGGTCTTTAATCATTAGTTCTCCTAAAAATTTGACAGGTCATTAATCCTCTGGTCCAGAACCCTCCTTTTTCCTACTACTTGAACCGAGAATATTCATGTAATTACTATTTTCCACTATTAAAGTTATATTTCAAGCTGAATGAGATAACTTAGACGCGTTGGCATAGTTAATATAATATAATATATCTACCAGCATGCTATAATAGGATAGATGCTTGCTTTGCACATTCAAAAATGGTTGAAATGAGTATATTCAAAACCATCGTCTTTATAGGCAGTGGTGAAAAATTACGCACATCTGCAATGTCGGTCGAGATCTTGGATTTGCAACAAAACTATACAATCTATTTAATATCTAAGCATTCATGTGTTTAATCGCGAATTGCTGCGTTCAAACAGTGGTGTCATATGACTGAGAATTAGTTATAAGTTTGTCGACTTTTTTGTTGCTTTTTATGTCATGTATTTTTAAAATGTTCATGCTACTTTATTATAATGCCTTCTGCTAGCAGGCTACATCGCTTGTAGTTTGTACATATAGTATCTTTTAAATGTCAAAGTTTAAGAAATGTTGCTAAATGTTAAACGCAAAAATTTTAAAATAGCGTAAAGTAACTAAATGGTTGTCGTTTTCGTGTATTTTGGGCCCCATTCTAAATCCTATTTTGACGCAACCCTGCAGAGTGAATGATGATGCAGCGTGAATGGTGACAACATCAGCACACCATGTCCACACATATAAAGCATGAATTACTCTAAAAATTGATACTAATACTTGCCGTATAGCACGAACGGTTGCTCAGGTATTGCCTTTGGTAGAATTTGAGTGGAGTGGCTTCATTCAAAAACTCATTTGGGCCACTCGTGCAGCGTAAATTATCACAATAGCTACACACCATATGCACCTACTTAGAGAATTCGCTGCTGTGCAAAATGAGACCAATAACACCCATATAGCTGTTGGTATATTGGTGTTTTAGTATGTTTTGGGTCCCAAGGCCCATTCAAAATGCCATTCTGGCCCAGACATACAAAGTAAATAATGAAGATAGCAGCATACCGCCAGCAACTATATAGACGATAAACTGCTGTACAAAATAAAAGACCAATATTATCCATATAGCTCGACTGATTACAGAGATATTGCTATTTTATTCTAGGTATCTTGGGCCCATTCCAAAACCCATTTTGACACAATCCTGCAGGATAAATAATGACAACTGCAGTACATCGTTTCCAGCTACATAGACGGTAGAGTACTGTACAAAAGGAGTCTAGTATCACCAAATATACTTAACGGCTATTTAGATATGACGGTTTTGTGGTCGGGTCTCAGGGGCCCACATAAAAACTGTTTGAACGCTAATCCTGCACCAAAAGGTTAAATTGTGAGAAAGCCTTATATACTGTTTCATAAAGCCCTAATTGTTCTATAAAAGGAACCTAAATTTAGTGATATATCTGTAACGGTTGTTGCGGGAATATGTTTTGTCGGACTCATTTTTGGCCCGATCCAAGACCCTTCGACCCTGCTTTACGGCCCGAAGAACCTGGAATTTGTTTTTGCATTTAACTAAAGGACGCTAGAGGACACTAGTAGATATTTTATGCTTTCAAATGAGTTCTCCCACAACTCGATCGGCCTAACCAAAGTTTAGGTATGCGTGTCACCCAAATAAAACTCAGAAGCGGACATTGTCGAAATCTATTACTCTGGCTAGTGAGAATTTTCGCTACGCTCCTTCCACTCACTACTCAGCGTCCACTTGACATCATTATTAGATATTGTTAATTGTTAATGTAATTTCAAATTTTTGACAATTAATCCTTTTAATATTTAGAATATTTTTATATTTAGAATATTTTATTGGTTACATGTCATAAAAGTTTTTTCGCCGGAGAGCGGCTAATTGAGCCAAAAAGGGTAACTTTAGTTATAACCGCAAGTGCATGTTGTACTGGCGCGTAAAAGTTTCGTCATAATACAACCACACTTTATAAGCACGATTTAGCAGTTTTAAACTTCAGCTGAAAATTATTAAAAACAAACATCTCCAATTTAAATAGACACCATGTCGTGTTAAAATTCTGCATATAATAGACTGACACATTTTCGTGTAGCTATGTAATTTTAGCGATAATATGTCCACAACCAGAAAATATTCGGAACGGCCGTGTTACACCGAACAAATCGCCCGAGTTTCAAGCAAAAGTAACGTATCATTGCAACAAGGGATA
Organism: Trileptium ribeirensis; assembly: GCA_030248225.1. Lineage (NCBI taxonomy): Eukaryota > Metazoa > Nematoda > Enoplea > Enoplida > Thoracostomopsidae > Trileptium > Trileptium ribeirensis. The sequence continues at coordinate 3,277 of JASANE010010481.1, forward strand.
CCGTCTTGTTGGGCCGCCGCAACGAATCTGCCAAGCCAATCATGAGTGGAGCGACCACGAACCTTTTTGTGAAGGTATTATGTTGACTATCTCAAACGAAAGGCGACAGAAATGACGGAAATTCAAATAATCTCTTTATATGATTTTAAATGCAATTCTTTTAAATATGAATTGGAATTGGGAATTGGAAAGGGGCCGATTGGAATTGCTTTTTAATAATAATGTCATAAAACCAGAATACTATCAAAAGCTGATAATTACAACTCTTCAATTGTGACTATCCTCATGTATCACATTCTGGAAGTGTGACACTTTTAATCCTTTCCTGCTCACTAGGTCCAAATGGACCAAACGCATGTTGCGAGTCGTTGTGCTTTCTGAGTTTGTTGTATGCTGCACGTTTACACGTGCGTTGTTATTCGCTCGCATTGTGAGTTTCTTTAAGGAACTGAGCAACAGCTCTCAGACAGCTCAGTGGTTTGATACGAAACTTTCATCCGAACGTCATGGATTCGTTCCGTGGCGCCGGCGTCAGTTTGTCAAACATTGCACGATGAGCAAAGTAATTCTGGCACGAAATGGTTAATTAAAAATTTGTCTGTGATGAAAGGGTTAAAATGTCACGTATTGTAGCGGGCGCTTGTTGAGGCCTTATATCCCATCTCCAGGTTTATGAACCACATTGTGGGTCAAAAATATGACTATCCCGCCACGTGCTTGTAAAAACCAAATTCGCACAGTCGCCCATATCTTTTGCGCGAGTAAACTTAAGGTGACCCCGCCAATCATCCTATTTTGTATTTTTGCATAAAATTTTTAAGGAACGTTTTTGTTCATTTGAAATTCGGCGTAAAACTCGCGAACACAGCGTTCGCGATTGAAATCTAACCATTTTGTTTTCGCGAAAATTCAATGTAAAATTACTCAAATTTTTGAGAACGAAAATTTGTCGATTTGATTGTGACGTTACTTTTGTTTTTGTTCGCGAACACTGAATAATCCGAATTTAAATGATAATGCATTAGTGAACAGAATTTCTGCAAATTGAAATTGCCGAAATTCTGTTCGAATACAAGGTCTAATTTTTGGCACTTGGATTTGATTTTGCCAATTTTCCGTTAGCGAAAAACCGAATGAAATTAAGTCTTTTTTCGTAACAAGGGTTTGTGAATCGATATCGATAGTGAAAAAATAGAATGGTTTACGGGGTCACCTTAAGTTTACTCACGCATGCGCCACCAAATGTAGACATGCAGGTACTTGCATATCAAAACCAGAAACACAAGTCCTTTCTCTGGCAATTGAACATTTTTGTTAAATTCTAAAAATTTCAAACTCAGGAATATCAACAGGCCTGGCTTTGATGGGAAAACGGTGGGTCTCAAATCGGTGGTACAGAACCCGAGTAGATCGGATTTTAGTTCACTAGCAACCTGGATTTTTGGTCCAAGAACAGATGGGGTTAATGGTGTTTATGACCCACAATGTGATTGTATACTTTGGTAAAGTCGAAATAGACCGCCATGTACCGTAGGCGATAACACTAGAAACTTGAAGAGTGTTACATTCTTCAGCAGAGTCGACTTTTATCGACTCTTAATAATAGTGTTAGCAAAAACCTGTAATTTACATTCCTAGAACAACATAAACTGGAATAAAGGTAACTTCAGTTGCTTTTCAAATGAATTCTTTTATGGTATTTTAATAATTTGAATATTATTTTCGCTGGATTGAATCCGCCGTTCGAATTTAGAAATGATCAGAAATCTTTCAATTGACTAGTGCCATCGATTGTTTAATTTTTAATTTATTTTAAGAAGTTCGATGTCCAAGTGTGGGTCCAATCTGGAACGGCCATGTTGAAGGGGCAGACACAACCGTCGACTCAAGAATCGGATTTCATTGCAACACGGATACGTTATTTGTCGGCGAACAAGACTATGCTACATGTCAAAGTAACGGTCAATGGTCAGCACCGATCCCACAGTGCTTAGGTTAGTTTCGCCAAGGCTGGTATTTTGATAATGTTATTTCGGAACTTTTAGGGAAATATATCTAACCTCGACACTCTTCTAAGCTGGACACTTTTTGAAATCTTAGCCGCGTTCTTAGGTCTATTTGAATGAATATAGAGTTGATTGTCTTGAAACGCGCGCACAATAGAGATGCAACACATTTTCGTGATTGACAATATTTGGCACGTGTACAACCTGTGCTTATTCTATTGGGTTGTTTTTAAATGACGTGTTGATGCAACGGAATATTTTTCGATTCTTGTTTTAACATATTTTGATAGCGTTCGGTGCATGAATGCAAGGTTGCAGCAAAATGTTAATAATAAAGTTTTATATCTCCTAAACTCAGCTTACAAATTTTCTGTGATGTCAATGAATTGGTTTTGGAAATTTACGAATCAAGAAAGCATATATCGTTCATTTTGCTAAAGACGCCGCTTTACTCGAGCAATCCTTTAAGCTCGACACTTTATATTTACAAGATGGACATTTATTTAAATTCTCGACACGATTATTCTTTACAGGGACAAGCATAGTTAAGCATTCATAGTTTTTGTTATAAACCTGAAATATCATTGTGTGACAAAGGCGGAATTAAATGTTCAACGAAACCAAGAAAATGAGGGTCATTGTTGTAGGTTTGCTGTGAGAATGGCGAAATGGTATTTTCCTCCCTGTCCAGCCAGAAATAAGTCACTTTTGAAGAAACTCGATGGTTTTAGTATTATTTTTCTTAGGGCGTTGCAGCGGTTTAGAACAAATGAATTCGGCCAAATTTATGAAACAAAATTTCGGATTTTTTATGCAAACTTTGTAGTAAAAAATATCGATAAAAACAATTAAAATTATATAGCATTACATTGCAACTGAGTCAAATGGTGTTAAAATCGATCCGATCGCGATTTACCTAGTTATAGTAGTTTGTGTGAAACGCATGATAAAACATGAGTAAAATTTTCGACATTCGTGAAAATGTTTTAGGTACAAAGACCGCCAAAACTGAAATTTTCCGCTGGCTGGTGGAACTGAGTCGAATCATATCAAAGTTATCACTATATTTTCAGAATTTACGAATGTCGGGTAGAGGTGGGAGGGCTAAATAAAAAGACACAGGAAGTGTCTTCTATCTTCAAAGTAGCTTAACGAAACAGTTGGAAACTCTCATACAAACCGTCCTTTGGATTGGTATTAAAGACGAGAACGAGCCGAAATTTTTCAACTCGGATCGGCTCAATTCTAACCGAGGTCTATCCGGCCTGCCGCGTTTGTAGTTATAGTTTGGAAGAATATTTTTGCAACGTCTTCGGGAAGACTGGGGGTTATCAATTGAGCGCGTCGGCTGTTGATACTGATTCGTACACAAGTTATCACACTATACCGATACTGCTTCGCAAATAAATCTTCGCATAACTTCAGCATAGATATTCCTAACCACAGTCTTATGATTCCGTAGTCCATTCCGCCATACCCTGAAATGATCAACGCCGTAGTTGAGGAATTTTCCTGGTTTTGGAAGTTGGGACGCGATGACAGTTGGGACAGGATGGCTATTTAAACGAGTCCTAAGATTTTCCTGTTGATTTGACGAGCCTCACATCTGCAAATTGTAAACGTTATCTGCTGCTAGATATCCAGCTGTAGTGGCGCAGTTTTCCTGATTCAATTATTCCGGCTGGCAGCACCTCTGCACTAGCAGGTAAAAGACTTAATAATTGGATGCGTGAGTCTACATGTGCATTGAGCTCAACTTAGGACAAACCGTCGGCCCTCGTATTATGAGCCTAAAACAACCACGATTGATATACAGGAACTGTTGATATTGTGGGTGTATGTTGCACTAACAATAAGAGTATAGAGCAGTGGGCTCAATATATCTTGTGTGCAATCCGGGCAACGAGGATGAATGTGCTTAATTTTTGATTAACCTATTCTTTCGTAAACTAATTCATATTTCATACAATTTTGGGCAAACTACTGCTGCTGCAACGGAGTGAACCTGGATTGCTTAGCCACTATTTAGGAGCTGTTTACTCGGTCCTTTAAAGAGCTTCGCAATGCAACAGAAACGAGTACAGTCGTGCACCACAAGACACAATCGCTTAGTGCATCGCTTCGCAATCTACGCTGTGAATACGTCATGATTTTTCAGTACCAAAATTTAAGATTTTATCCTATTAACTATGATGATATAGTTGCTGGTCCATCGGAACGTTCCAGAGTGCTTGTCAATTTCTAAAAGTTTATAAGTGTGTTTTATTAGTTTTGGGGTTCCAAAATAGATAGTGTTAAAAGTATCAAGCTTACAAGCAAAGTGGGGCAACATTGTAGACAATATCTGTCGACCTTATACAATATAACTTAAATGCTATACGTGTGCTAAGGGAAAAAGTGTCCAGGCTAACGCGTTTCACGTATATGGCGGTAGAGATATTCAGAATTTGGTAGTTTTGTTCGGCAAATAAATGTCGCAAAATCAAGTACAAAAAATTATTGATTTATCTGCAAGATAGAAATGGTGCTGTAAGCTTCCTAAAACATATATGATTTACATATCTTAACGCATACAAGCTCGAGGTCCTAAGTCCAAGGAGTGCAAATAGCCAACGTCGGGGAGAGGCAGTCACTCCTTGTGGGGCAGGTCGTCGGCTTGTTGGGGATGCTGTGCCTACCACAATAACAGCTCTGTAGAGTACATACAAAGAAGCATGCAAAGCTCATTTGAATAACAGCAAGCTTGTTAGAATAAAGCAAACAAACTTTAAGTCTGTTTCCAGTGACACGCTAGTGCCGGTTTCTTTTGTAATGAATACCTTTAGATTTAGATATAATTGAAAACCTACCTGTTATATATCGCCCTTTGAAATTGTTTCTTATGACGTCGATGGATACCTAATGTTCGAAATTTTCTTCTTATCTGAATCTTGTAATAAAATAATTGTAATATGTTACCAACCAAGTTTTAAGGCCGGATTTAGCTGCAGTAAAATAAGCTTTGCGCTAAAGATATCTGTTATTGATCAAATTGATCTGTTATTTGATTTTCGAGCTTCTACCGCTTACTGTATTCTGTATTAAAACATGTAATGTTGCTGCTACTTCAGATATCATATTGTGTCATATCGTATCGTACTGACATTGTGTTAAATTCAACTTCACTCATGAGATGTAATTATTACCATAAATACGATCGCTGCTGTGAATTTATATAACAGCTGTCAGAATTAATTTTTGACACAAAAGAACAATAACGTTGAGCTGATGCGTTTTTCCATTTGATATCAGGAGCGGTAGGTGCTTTTTGTAAGCATAATATAATTTGCTGGCTTGATAAAATGATGCAAATATTTTGTCTTCAGACAGACAAACAGCCTGGGTATAAAATATTTAACACAATACAGGTTTACACATTATACTACAGATTAATATCACTACACTAAATGACAATTTATAGAGTTTATATTTATACCGAGATACTAAAACTAATGTTAATATTTGTTCTGAAAATGCTTTCACATTTTTAGGAACATGCGTTGTCCCGACGATCTTAAATGGTAGCGATAGCGAGGATCGTGAAGGATCAAGGGTTAGTCATGGAACACAAATCCAGTACAGCTGCGCTCATCAATACGAAGTTGAGTACGACGAAAATCCGGAATGTAAAAATGGGACCTGGTCGTTTATGCAGAGGTTGGGACATAGTCTAGTTAGTGTAGATAAACTATATATAAACATAGATATCCAGACCTTGCTTACTCAAACAACGGCTTTTTAAGATTATAATTGATCATTTTCAAAAACTGTTTGGCTTGTTGATATTTTACGTACCTTATTTTGTTCCTACAGCTTTAACACGAGTATAAATGTTAACTTTTGTTGGATATCAAATTTGTAATTTGTAGCACTGCAACTTTATTTCTGTAAAGAACGAACAAAAATATATGTGCTTCAAAAACAGAATGAAACTCAGCAATTTTCATAACTGGTGGATCCAAAATATTTTGACAGTATGTGGGGCAGTTTACTTCTCAGTCCCAAGGCTCCGCAAACAACTCCCCCCTTTACCCTAGGGGGCTCCGCCTCCCTCCGGTGCTTGCCCAAGGCGCGCTAAAAATTTTAGCGAAAATTGGCAAAATAAAGTGAAAAGCGGCAAATTTAGGGCAAAATTGGGAAAAGATAGGAAAAAAGGAAAAATTTATCGCTAGTGTTCAAAAATCTTTCCTCTTTCCAAGAACATCTATTTCCCCAAAACCAACCTTCCACATCTATGGACCTGAGCCCATATTTGATCAACAAATTTATTGGACACTTATCATATTATTTATTTTTTTTACAAATTTTTGATAACCCGACTTAGGTCTGACGGTGTGCTAGGGCTCCCTCTGGTCAGTGATTTTCATCTACCAAATAATAATAACTATTTAAGAAAAGCTATCCGGTCACTGTCCTATTTGTTTATTTTAGTATAGCCAAAAGTAGTAAAAGAGGCACACATGTTTGATTACCTTGTTTACATTATGTACTGGCAGTTATTCTATGTTTCAGTAGCAGTTTTGGTATAATACACAAAATATGTAAATTGTTGATTACCAACCGTAGATTTTAAAAGCAGCTGCTACGATTTCATGATTAGCTTTTTTCACATTTTTATTTTGTGACATTTAGCAATATAATGTAGGGATATTTTCACAGAGCAAATAATTTTATTACTTAATAGTTAAGGCGGGCCTATATGAATTTTGTTTAAATGTAGGTTTAGTTTAATTAACTTTGAGTAGTTTAATTTGGAAAATACTTGTGCAATGTCGACACGTCTACTGTCAACACTACATAATGTAAAGTGACCAAACCACAAGAATACTTAAGTGCCGAAAGTAAATAGTATTATTAACAATATGATGTTGGAATAGATGTAGTGCCTATTTGACTCACACATTTCTCTGTGGAAAACTGCATGATGTTCCTAATTTACACGGGTGCAAAATATTTCCTAGATGTGTCGCCCGACGATGCAAAACATGGCCGCCAACAATCAGAGACGGTCTGGCGATGTTTCTCAAAACCGATCATGACAGTATTGCTCGGTACGTTTGTAAGCCAGGCTTCGAACTTCGTGGCACTAACAATACCGTTAGCTGTCAGTATGGTGTTTGGACTGGAAAGCCGCCTAGATGTAAAGAGGGTATGTTATTTGTAGTGCGAGATTAGTATTTGTTTTCACACTAGCTTGGTGATGTTTCTCCGAACAGACCATGATAGTATTGCACACTACGTTTGTAAGCGAGGCTTCGAAAGTCGGGTTAACAACGTTGTCCGATGTCAATATGGTGTTTGGTATGGAATTAATCCTAGATCTGTTGAAGTTATCTAGTTTTATTAAGTACAAGGTTACTGTGTGTTTTCATATTAGATTACTCATGTTGCTGTAAACTTGTATTGGACATTACGTCTGTGAACCAGGCTTCAAGTTTGACGCAGTACCAATACCGTTCATACACATCCGAAGCCTGAAGTCCTAGGGCGGTAGCCGGGGTGTCGGCGGGGGTCGCATTTGGCCTCCCAGGAACTGTCAGCTGCTCGGTGGTATGAAGGTGTTATTGTGCGGCGGCTTCGGGGCCCTACGTGTTGGATGCATGCGGCGCCGCGAGGGCAGTTGGAACACCTGCAATTAGGGGTCTGACACTTAAGATGGACTGGAGTAACCCTCCTTCCGTCTGCACTACGAGTATTTTTTCGTTGTCAATATTATATTACACTGCAAAGCTGGCTTAGTATTAAAGAATTTATGTAGTATGTTACACGTACTTTTCGTTATAATACTTGTTACTCTCTTAACGAGAACAAACAAAACGAGTTTTAATGCTCCTTAATGCTTCCCAAGACGAAAAGTTTTGAAAACTATAAGTTAAACGTTTTAAGAAAAATTATGATTTTCGAAGTATAATAATATCATAACATTATTGCGTTTCTGCTGGCTACGGTCAGTGATTGTCTCAGAAACTGCAGCACAACTAGTCCATATATGTTCATAAGGGGAGGTGGATTAATTCTCCTGGGTATCGGATACCGCGGGGCGTTGCCATGGGAGGTAACCAGATTTCATCCTAAGGGTTCGCACCAACTCTCCTCTAACCCCCCTCTCCCCGCGCCAAGGTCCCGCGGAATTTGTTAGCAAACATATACAAAAATCGATGGAAAATTAGCAAAAATGAAGCGAAATTTGCAAAAACTAAAGGAAAATTGGCAGAAATTGGTAAAAATCGAGAGACAATTTTGACCAAATTTGAGTCCTAATAAATTTCAATTTATACCTCTGGTGTATCCCGGCACGTTGATACTCCTGGGGACCTACCGCGAAGCACGTTACTTATAGCAAAGTAGATCTAGAAACAGTAAAACGGCAAAAATAGAAACAAGAAGCCTCGCAAAAAAGTGAAGGTAAATCGGCAAAAATCGAGGAACATAGACAAAAATCGAGAGATATTTTTGCCAATTGGAGTCCTAAAGATTTTAATTTATATTCTGCCACCCCCCCCCCCCCGCGGCGCCAACCGGCTGATTCCTCATGAGACCCCTCTCGAACCACCAGCTATGTCCTCCCGATACTTTGGAACTCGTCCATGTGTGAACTTAGCGTCAAATAACCCGATTTTACATTGACGCATGTCAATTCGTTTTCACATATTTGATTTAAGTTTTCACAAGTAAATTTGAATTGTATGAGAAATCAAATTCCTTTATACTCAGTTTTTAGCGTCAAAAATGAAACAAAATTCGACTCAATCAAGAATCAAAATCATTTTAAATCGAGAATCAGGATTTTATTTAACTTTTACATATCACTGCCCTGGACACATCTTGAAGAGGTTCTCACGATAAAGCACTTGACTGCTGTTTCTATTAACTTAAAATATTTTCTTTATCGATCTATAGTTGAAAAACCAATAGGAATAGTTATATTATTTCAGTATTTTGTCCAAATGCATTGCGACACTTTCCTCCGTTTGAGAATGGCAAAATTATGCTGGAGGGTCAGATGGGCGTGTATCAGTTCACAAAGTATATTCGTGGTATCAAAAATGGACGACGAATATTGTTCGAATGCGATAAGGGATACGTGTTGAGAGGTAAGAGTTTAATATTATTGCAATTTTAAAATTTTATAGCCATGTATCACCATGATCATCATCGCTATATGTTGCCTGTGCTAGGCTGAGCGATTATATTTGGTTACAGTTATTATATATAACTTTATATCGTTTTGGTTTTTTGAGCTGTACAAACCTGGTAAATCATTTAGTGGTAAATATGATAGAAGAATGAGCGATTGTTTACCTCTGTTAGAATTACTGAAGGCTGTGCATATTTTTGATTTACGGTTTTAGACTTTTCTTTCTATTGTTAGCAGCATAGCAATAGCTTTAAAACCTTTGATTAGATTTTTTCATTATGACAAAGAAATCCTTTAACATCGGAATTAATATGTATTTATTTCACTAATGTTAAGCAA
>JASANE010010482.1:0-48318 GCA_030248225.1 Trileptium ribeirensis
GGTAAGACTTTTATTTCATCTGCTCGATAGATTTATCTATGATGGCAATTTTGCAATATTTGAGGTACAAAGTAATTTATGATGTTCGTTTTGAAGAAAAATTGTCAGCGAATATTGATAAAGATAGAAAATCTTTCTTTGCATACGCGCTTCGGATGCATGCCTTTTCGAACACAGTAGGTCCTATAAAAACGGCGTCCGGTGAATTTTCTTCCGGCACCACGGAAAATGTCGAGTTGTTTCAGGATTTCTTTTCTTCTGTTTTTGTTTCTGGTCACTACGTGCCCGGCCCTGAGCCTGTTAGAACTAATGCGACACTGAGTGAAATTGATTTTAGTCCTGAAATTGTTCTGGAAACGCTTAAAAATTTGAAATTGTCGGCGACACCAGGTCCAGATGGCATTCGTAATACGGTTTTATACAATTGCTGTTCAGTCTATGTCACGTTTTGAGCACCTTGTTCCGTAAATCTTTATCAACTGGCCTACTTTCAAGTGCCTGCAAAAGAGCAACAGTTGTTCCTTTGTATAAAAAGGGGGACAAGTCAAAATGTTCTAGCTATCGCCCTGTAAGCTTGACCTCTAGCGTCTGTAAAGTTATGGAAACGATCATTCGTAATCAAATGGTCCACTTCGCTGAAATCAATCATTTAATCAATACATCTCTAATATCAACATGGTTTCATGAATCGACGTTCAACCTCAACTCAATTGCTCGATTTTGGCAACTTTGTCACGCGCTGCATTGATCAAGGAGATTGGGTTGATGTGGTATATGTGGACTTTGAAAAATCATTTGATAAAATTAGCCACCCAGCACTGCTGCATATCCTAAAACTATATGGAATTTGTGACAATCTTCTCCAGTGGTGTCGAAACTTCTTATGTGTTGGTTTTCAGAGGGTTCGCCTTGGCTCTTCACTATCCCGATATGCTGAAGTCGTTAGCGGAGTCCCTCAGGGCTCGGTTTTAGGACCATTCTTCTTTGTACTTTATGTAGACGGCATTGACGATCATATATCATCATCGGGCTTTAAGTTTGCCGACGACTTGAAAATGTGTCACCGCATCTCCCGCCACGATCCGTATTTTGGCTGAACCGATTTGCAAAACGATATTGATGAACTTACAAATTTTTGCGACAGCTATTTTTTGTCTCCGAATGCTGATAAATGCGTAGTAATGCATTGCGGTGATGGCAATCCATGTCCGGAATATTTTATTAGCGACGTCCCGCTTCGGCCGGTTTCTGAGCAAAAAGATTTAGGCGTGATGTTTCAATCAAATTTTAAAATGTCGCTGCATTGTGCCACTGCCGCGTCAAAAGCCCATGGCGTCATCTACATGGTGAAACGGACTATTTCGTCGAAATCCATATGGTTGAATATTTATCGAAGCTTAATTCGCCCACATGTCGAGTAATGCTGCATGTGTGTGGTGCCCACACTTTGCCAGAGATATTCAACTGCTTGAGAGAGTACAACGACGAGCTAGTAAACTTATCCCGTTGATCAGAAATTGGCCTTATGAGCGACGTTTGCAGTTTTTGGACATTCACACGTTGCAAACCAGGAGGCTTCAAGTGATCTTATTCTCATCTTCAAAATGACCCACAATCTCTTTGACAATTATTTCAATTCTTATTTTGCTTTCGTCTCCAGTAATACCAAGGGTCACCCCTTCAAATTGAAGCCCTCGACACACCCAGGCTTGATTTGCGTCATTATAACTTCACTCATAGATCTGTAAACTTCTGGAACTCACTTCCCCCCAGAGTAGTCTGCTCCGACTTGGTTTCAACGTTCAAGCGGAGGTTACATGCCAGTGCTGTTTTGCCCATCTAATTTATTTCAATTGTTTATTTTCAAATCATCTGGCCTCGGCATACGAGGCTGAAATCTTCACCCTCGATATGGTACAGATCAAAATCAAACAATATGCAAGACAACGATATGCAAAGGAATTATCTGTACCTGGGTGGAGTCAGGTACACATCAGGTACATAATTTATCAGATTAGACAACGTATCCAGAAACTGTAAGCTATGTCGGATATTCAAAACTATAAGTATGCAAGAAAATTTAATACAATATTTTGTCATGCATAAAAGTATGATATAAGGCTGGATTTCAAAAATTTTGCTTAAATATGGAAATAGTATGATGATATAGTCAACGCCTTTTGCGAAGCATTCGATTCAAAAAGAGCTATGTATTCGTCAGATGTTCGTTCTTTGTTTAACAAGCTATAGCTATGATAGGGTCGCTCTGAGGTAATAAAACTATTCAATATTTTAATTAAGATAGACTTCAAATATGTAGCGATTGCTTTTCAGACCATTTTGGTTTCGCATTTCATAGTAAATGGTTGCAAAATATAGATGAAACCTCAACGCCTTGTGCAGTCACAATAATAAAAAGATGAAAACGTTTTAAAACACATAAAATATATAGTGGTTGTGCTATTGCAGTATTAACAACAGACTGCGTGTCTTAACACAAGATACGCCACAATTTCGCGGAAAAACAGAATGAAATATGGCGACTACTAAAAACTTTTAACCATCCTTTACTAACACCAAAACTCAAACAAAATGGCCGCAGTTTGTGTCTTTTGTGAGCTAAATTTGTGAAGGTTCTTAACACAAGATATGCAACGACTTCGAGGAAAAACCGAATAAAACATTGCGACTATTAAAAACTTTTAACCATCCTTTACTAACACCAAAACTCAAACAAAATGCCCGCAGTTTGTGTCTTTTGTGAGCTAAATTTGTGAAGGTTTTTAACACAAGATATGCCACGATTTCGAGGAAAAACCGAATAAAACATTGCGACTATTAAAATTTTTTAACCATCCATTACTAACACCAAAACTTAAACAAAATGGCCGCAGTTTGTGTCTTTTGTAAGCTAAATTTGTGAAGGTTCTTAACACAAGATATGCAACGACTTCGAGGAAAAACCGAATAAAACATTGCGACTATTAAAAATTTTTAACCATCCATTACTAACACCAAAACTTAAACAAAATGCCCGCAGTTTGTGTCTTTTGTAAGATCAATTTGTGGAAGTTTTCTGATGAAAGATGCAGTTAATGGAAAGTTGAAAAGAATACTATACCCGAATGCAAAAGGTTTAAAAAATTTTTTATGTTAATAACGTAGTAAATTATGTTTGTGTTGAGTTTTACATGTGGTTCGTGTTGTTCTGTTTTATATTGTTTTATTACAATTTATCATTTTAAATGGGCTGTTTTTTAAAATTTTTTAACCTGAGTAATTTGTTTTCGGTACCTAAAATTATACCAAATATTATGATTGTTTCTATATATACTGTATATATATATTATAATGTTGCATTCTCGAATCGATCTGTAGGGAAATAGTTAGCGGGATAAGTTCAGCAGCCCATGGCACCTTTAGAGGTCGCACACTCAGAAGCCATATAGCCGCCATATTGCAGCCTTATTCAGTTGCCCATGGCACTTTTAGAGATCATAGTTCAGCAGCCCATGGCACCTTTAGCTGTCGTGGTTCAGAATCTCATAGCACCTTTAGAGGTCGTAGTTCAGCAGCCCAGGGCACCTTTAGAGGTCGAGCGTTATATGATTAGAAAAATGACAGCTTGGTGCAAGAGATTCAGGGTTTAGTCTAGGTGACATGTGAGATGCGATGCTTGGTCTAACGCCAATGCTTAGACCTAGTATATCGAGAAAGGCATAGCAAGCATTTAGCCCATAAAGATTCAATGGTCCAGGTCAACTGTAGAGACACGGTTTAAATTGGAATTTTTGAGGCTTTAGGGTATAGTTTGTTTGTTTTATTAGGTGTGACATTAATAATGTTTGATATAGTTAGCTCTAATTTGTTTGTTCCATTTTCGCACAATAGTAAAATGGTTGCTTAAATCACCTTATCGCAAAAACGGATAAATTTATAATATAGTAACTGTGCTATTCCTAAGTGCTGGTTGAACTAACATGTAACAATAATCAACCTAAACTATTTAGAAATATAGAAAATAAGCAATGTAACCGAGATGGTCGAAAGGTGGCTATATTTAAATGCTTTATTTACCTAGGTCATTTGCGCTTCATGCAAAGTTTGACAAGTTTGGGTCGACACTTAAGATTTCAACTAAGAATGTATTGTTGCAAGGTGCACATGCAAACCACATTGCTGTGTTGATTTAGGAGTTGTTGCTCGGTTCGTTAAGAAATCTCTCAAGACGAGCGAATATATGCCACAAGCATTAGACGACAAAATTAGCATTTAGAGAACGTTGTCGTTTCGGCAAAAGAGTACTATGAAATTGACCAGTTCCAATAACTTATATCAATTCTGACCCATATTACCACAATCATAACCTATTTACAGAGCTAGGCCATCCATGATTTTAAGTCGTACTGTGAATTAATAATTCCCAGAATTTCGTCTCGGTTTTGATTATCGCATTTCATGACTTCTGCGGTTGTTGTTATTACACACACAGTTATAGATGCCCCATGAATCCCCTTCGCTATTAAATTTCAATAGCACTCACTGAATTTGACCTGTTATGTTTAAAAAAATCTAAAATCTATGTGTCTTAACCTCCTGTGCCATTTGCGAACCTCCTTGTGTGAAGTATTTAACGTTTCGTAAAATACTGGAAATTTTGTGTGTCGCGATAAAAGTTAAAATTTCCTATTTGTATAAACATACTAAACTTTATATGTTCTAGCAAATCTAGACGAATTCAATGATTTTTATCACTATTCTCTCATTTTATAAACCACACGATAATGTAGAGAGGTACGAGACAAATTATTTAGCGGTTTTTAAGCAGGGTTCCTGTAATAAGCAGTTCTCATTTTGCCTAACCCTATATGTAATGCCTAGGTGGCCACTGGTGGTTACCACCTGAAGGTCGCGTCACCTATGTCATAAGTATCCTAACCTGACGCACCCTAGCCTCTCCCTTGCAGCTCCAGTGCAAAAAGCGTGTATAAAATGTGGTAGTTATGAGGCAAAATTACAAATTTCAGAGCAAAAGTTAGGAAAAATTTTGAAGGAAAATTGGGAGCATGGCGAAAGTTACTAGTTACCAGCTGCTGCTAACCCCACCCATGTGGAAAGGTCTCACCCCTTTTAAGCGGACGTATCTTGGCCTTTTATTCTCTTTTAGAGTGTATCCATATATATTGTATTAAGTAATTGATTTAATCGTAGACACATACAAATTTCTTTGATATTTGAGCTATTTATTGTAGTCCGGATCATAAAACTTGGCATTATTGTACGAATGTTTGCATGGCTACGACCATCTCGTTGAATCGCGAACCGAACGCAAAACCAAATTCGTCGGACACGTCAGATATTATTAGTGCTGCGCTTGTTGGCAATGATAATTTTGATTATTTTAATAACGATCAGATTAGACAAGGTGAAAATAGCAGCAAATTACAAGGATTTGGCCCGCATGACACGGCGTTGCCGACAGATAACGTAAACAATAATTATTATGACGTCAGCGTTAAAAAGCAATCCGCTGATGACATCGACAGTCCGCGTACATTTGTTCGCCGTTGGTTTATTTTAGCAATATTTTGTTTATTCTCAATGTCAAACGCTTTTCAATGGATCCATTATTCGATAATTTCAAATATTGTTATGAAATTTTACAACGTACCTGCGTTGGCTGTCGATTGGACTTCGATGACATTTATGGTTGTATACGTTCCGTTTATTTGGCCAGCAGCTTTTGTTCTCGATCGCTTCGGATTAAGGGTGGCAGTTTTGTTAGGAGCGTTTGGAAACGCCGCTGGTGCGATCATAAAATGTGCATCTGCTGCACCGGATCGATTTGGGGTAACGTTTGTGGGACAATTTGTTGCCGCTGTGGCTCAAGTTTTTGTTCTAGGTATATATGTGCCGGTGTTATTCTGTAATTTATTTTTTGAACAAGGTCGATTCTGCTCAGCAACTGTTAGATTAGCAGTATCACTTTGGTGTTCTCTGTCTATGGTTAGGTTGTCGTTGATACAGAAACGAAGCCATATGTTTTTACATACGTCTTTATGATATGCAACTGAAATGGGGATATGGTTCTTTTCGGTTAACTCACTCGGCCGAAAATTGTTAATTTTTAAGATAGTGCAGTAATGATAGAGCTAATTTTCGAATTATTTGCGACTGTAATTCCAAATTTTTTTAACATAACATTTGACTGGGAAATATTTTCCAAAATAAAGTTTGGTATTCAGAATGACTGTGGTAACTAAGTTTTAAATTTGATGATATAAATAGTTATGTGATTCCTACCTCGCTTTGTCAGACTGTTGCAGGTCTACCGTCAAAAGTTGCTGCTGTATGGTTTGGTCCAAAAGAAGTTTCGACAGCTTGTGCGCTTGGTGTTTTCGGAAACCAGGTAACTTTAACCAACAATTTAAGCGTTCAGTATTTGTCGTCATCCGAAGCTGCAAGCAACCATCTGCAGTTACAAAGATGCGATTAATTATGATTTCATATAGAGTTTAAAGCATAAAATGCCCAATTCCCTACGGATTATGGTGAGGCAGATGAATGATTTTGGCGGTAGGGTGTGTGCCCGGCAGGCAGAGTCTGGAACTGGATAACCAATAAGTGGTCCAATTGTTCTGCATAAGTTTCTACATTTTTCACATTATTCCCTCGAAATTGCTAATTTTTTCCGCGCACCTTCGGCACAGTTCTCTGGGGTTCAGTTGAGTGTAGCCTGAAAAACATTAAGGCATAAAAGAGTTTTAAACACATAATGGAGATATCATCCCGATCCTTCACTATGGGCGCCTGTGTAAATTTTTCTATATCTTCTGCTTAGGTAATTCTGTTTGCGACAAGAAGCATTTAATAAATTACAAAATGTGTTAAACTATTGATAATGTCGAGATTGACTATTTTATGCGATGTTTACGTTATATAGGACCCCATGTGAAAGTTTTGTCCCCCAATGGTCTTGACGACACCATCCAGTGGTATACGGTATACCTACACTATATAATGCAATAGATGGTGTACCAGACACCATCAACTAAATTGTAGTGGCTAAATCTACATTGTTTATTACTGACGGTGTCAAGGACACCATCCACAAACACATTATGCAAGGTATATGTGTAAATAACAACATGGTGTAGCTAACACTATATAAATTTTATGGTGTGGTCTATACCATACTATTATCGGCCCTATATTACCTATGTATACTATCTGAAAATACAATCACAAACACCATGGTGTCAAAGACACCTATATTTGATGGTGGAAGAGACACTCAGTGTGGACAAAACTTTCACATGGGGGTCATTTATAATGTAAACGCTGCATTAATACGTTTGCGTTTCCCTTGCTTTAGACTAGCCGATAGTTACTTTTTACATGAAGTTTTCAAACTGTCATGATTATGGACAATGTAGAATAACGAAGTGCCGATAGGTTTTCAATAATTTGGTGAGCAACAAGATCTTAGAAACCGAATCAAATGGAATTTAATCTTACCAGCTCGAAATAGTTAAGTGTAAAATAGTACTGTGTTTTATTCTTGAGTGAATTAATTATATGTGCGTACCTACACGTAGGTTGTTCTTTTGCCAAGTCCAAGATATCAAACGCTATGACCGGGAACAACACCTTTCCCTACACTTTTGGTAAAGTTTTAATGTTTAATGCCTCAAATCGCAGTTACGTCGCCTATTATACATTACTTCTATGATTCTTCAGTATTATATTTTAAGTCTATCGCATGAGCTCAAAATTCTGTGTTTGAACATTAAAAACACCTATCGGGTCGGTTCTTATCAAAACGATTTTACACAGTAAGGCACTTCCTTCAAAGGATTATAGGTACGCTACTTTGATTTATAAAATATGTTTTTATTTAATTTATGTATACATAATCTAATATTATAATTTAAGGAACTATAGATTCATTTTATAGCTTGGAGCTGCGTTCGGTTTTCTACTTCCTCCGATATTAGTTCCAAACTCCAACGATTCATCAGAAGTTGCAGCTGGTTTTCAGTTGATGTTCGCTGTATTAGCTGGAGTTACTTCAGTTTTGTTTGTCATTATTCTTATATGTAGGTTTTGTAGCCATAGTATTTTTACCAGCAGTGGCTCAGCAACATTCAAAATTGTCAGGGGTTCAAGTCAGTAGTCTCCATTATCAAACAATTCAATTATCGTTTGAAATAGAGGTCTATTGTATACTTTCTGCTGGTGCACTTATTATTCATTAATTGCATGACACATGCAAATGCCTTTAACGCCAAATATAATACATTTACGTTACAAAATAGACAATGTTTTTGGGTCGTAAATCTTCGAATCTGCGAGGACGTATCGATGATGCGATGTACAACATGGTTTCGCCCGGGCCGGTTTCGCAGCTTTGCTGTTCTACCGGCTTAATAAGTTTGCTCAACGTGCGTTTAGGAAATAAAAGCTGAGCATATATATATTACATTTACGTTACAAAATAGACAATGTTTTTGGATCGTAAATCTTCGAATCTGCGAGGACGTATCGATGATGCGGGACACCTGTTTCCTCCGGGCGGGTTCGGAGCTTTTACCGGGGCCAAGATCCCCGATCAACCTGCAGTTAGGAAATAAAAGCTGAGCATATATATATATATTACTTTTACGCACAAAATGGACATGGTTTGGGGCGAAAACCCCATCTCCGAGGCGTTCATGATGCGGGCCGGTTTCGCAGCGGTTTCGCAGCTTTGTTGTTCTACCGGCTCAATAAGATTGCTCAACCTGCATTTAGGAAATAAAAGCTGAGCATATATATATATATTACTTTTACGTTACAAAATAGACAATGTTTTGGGTCGTAAATCCTCGAATCTCCGAGGACGTATCGATGATGCGGTGCACAACATGGTTTCGCCCGGGCCAGTTTCGCAGCTTTGCTGTTCTACCGGCTCAATAAGTTTGCTTAACCTGCGTTTAGGAAATGAAAAGCTGAACATATATACATTCTATAAAGAAGAAACGTCCAACAAAGAATACCAGAAAAGTTTTGTAAAATCCGTTAAGGGTTTCTGAGCTATTGCCTTTTTTTGGAAATAGCCAGAGAACCAAGTGGCCAAAAAGGTATATCGGCCCAGCAATTATATATAGTGCCTATTCAAGCTTAAACTGAATGGAAATAAATTCATACGGTTAGTTCTGTGATGTGTAGAATATAAACTGGAGTTGAACCCATATTTTTGCATCTGTCCAAATGTATTCTAAATATACACTTCCCAAGTAGAAAGTTTTGGATTCCAGGAAAACTTTGTATAAATCATTGAACGTTGACGAGCCATCAAAAGATATAAACTCGAAATCGAGAGAATTGATCTTATCTGTAACGAGTTTGCTGGATAATAAACTGTTTGTATCGGAAATTTCGATGCTGTTGTAGTTAATTTCTTTCCAAGAAACTTCATAATAATAATACATTGGTGCCAAAGCCATCAGCTTACAGGAGTAGCTGGTTTCAACAAAAGGCGTGCGCGCCAAAAAATTAGGTTTGGCAGGAACCGCTAGCAATAATTTTCCCGTCATTATTTTGCTCGTTTTCCAAATTTAATTAACTTTTTCTCTTAGTTTTGTAATTTCACTCTTGACTGGTAAAATGATCCGCCCGCCTTCGGCCGGTGCTTCAGGGGAGTATATAAATATGTGTATTGTGTCCCGTTATTAGAAGGGTAACCCTTCACCACGCCCAAGGAAACCTATACTGTAATGTAGTTCTTCTAAAATGTGTCCTTGAGCCTGGAATAGATATTTTAACATCAAGAAAAGTTCAATAAATCGTTGATGATCGGAAACACTTCTGTTTTGTTCACTAGGTATGTTTAGTTTAAGAGCTAGTAAATTTTTTCTAATTTAAGTACACATAAAATCATCACATTAAGCGCTTAAGCTTATGGTTCTGTTACAAATACAAACAGCATTTTTTCGGGAGCCTGGGCTGCAGCTGATCGTAAAATTGTGTCAACCCTTTCCGGACTACGTACAGCCTCGCAATTAATAAATTTATGAACTTACTGATAATAATATTAATAATTTATCTATTAAGTAAGATATAGTCGGTCACAAATGAGCTCTACGCGAAGCATTAAAATAACTATGTGATATCAGTATGAAAAAAATAATTTTCAATATTTTTATATATTATTCTTATATGTATGAACGTTCAGAAATTTTGTGATTTTACTTGTTAATAGAAATTAACGCTTATGCCGTTGTATCTTTTTTATGTTCGAAAAGCACTCAATGCGTAGGTAGAGATGTAAACTAAAGTTTATTGCCACTATTTTGAACTGATATTTAGGGCTTTTAAATACTCTATGGAAACTTTATACGTCACGAACTGGAGTTTTCACCCTGTTCGTTGCATAGTGTTCCTTTGGTCCATGTGTTGTTAGTTATTTGCTCGTATTGTGAGGAATGGTAAGGATTCGAGCAACAGCGTGGCCATAATTGCTCAGTGGTTAGTGAGCGGGACTATAAACCAAACAGCGCTGTTCGAGTCATCGCTCCAAAAACGGTTTCTTCAACCGTAGTCGAAATGAAAATTAGGAAATTCATGAAGTGCGGTCGAAAAAATCTGGGGGATATAACTAGTACATATTGCATTTATTGTGCGGTTATGTGCATGCTGGTTACTATGAGTTTATATATACATACATCCATGACCATATTGTTGGAATTCCTGGGTTCCGACCTTCATATCCGTCCCAAAGGCATGACTGAGCAACTTATCACTTTACCAAGTCGACAACCTACATGGCCGTACCCCCTCCCCTTCCCCAGGCATATTTTAGGGGAACGAGTCCGCTTCCCGGTGGCGCCTTTACGGATGGGCCTCTGTAAGATCATTTGTGAACCTTTTCATTTGGTGAACCCGACGTGATCCCCTGCAAGAAGTTTCTGAACGCAGCTCGAATTCTTCGTACCCTCGCTCCGCGACTCCGCAAGGGAGTGACGTGGCGTCTCACTACGCTGGCGTGAGTAGCGTAGCTGATAAAGTGACGGTGGTGTATTGGTAACTGCTTTTAGTGTTGCAATGTAGAGGCCCGGTTTCCAATCCCGGCTGGTCCATTAAAAAATTTCGCTTGGATATTTTCCTTATCATAACTTCAACCACTATGCAAAATTAGCTTAGACTTAGTCCGCTGAAACTACTGTTGTGAACCTATTGTCTCTTTGCACAAGTCTGATTTTCCGTAAATACCTATGATTTTGTACGATTTTGCATTTTTGTTCGTATTTATATAAGTATAATTTATCCGACGCTATAATTTCTGTGTATAATTGCCGTGTGTAATTTCCTACTCTATAATTGCTGACGCATTATATATTTCCGATATATAATTGTTATTCTAATATATAAAATGTTTGGTGAGAACATTTCAGTTTTCAAAGATCGTCCACCAGTACCGCCGAGCCCAGCTCAAAAGACAGCAATTGCTGCGGTTGAAACGCGTAATTTCTTATTTTCTCTGCGAAGTGTGTCTCGAAATGTCAATTTTGTTATACTTGTCATTACTTACGGTGAGTTCAGTACCTATAGCAGTTAGAGCTGAGCTGCATTCAGTTTTCGTTTTGCACGGAGGTTGATGCTAAAAATTTCACTACATATCTCAAGAGGTTTTTCGTGGCATAATTTTTTTAAAAACAACAACGACGACGAGTTGTCACGGCGTAGGTGTCCGGCTGATGGAGTAGGTGGTTCTGGCAGAGGTGAATGGCGAGGTCCGTGAAGTGGCTAAGGCAGCGGCTAATTTTTTGCAATGTTTAGAAACTCATAATTTCCCACGATTTTGATTACATTTTTCCTAATTTTTGGTAGAAATTAGTGCAAATTTTGCATAAATTTTTCTCAATATTTGTCAATTTTACAAAAATTGCGAAGGCGCCAGCACCACGGAAGGGGGAGTGAATGCGAAGCATCGGTGAGTGAGTGGGATGAATATAGATTGGCGGACTCCACACTTAGGGCGTTCGTTACCCTATCCTGCTATGGCCACCTATGAATACATATAGAATATCTTTATTGTCGTTAGACGCATTAAGATGCTACGAACTCTGCGCATAAGGTTTACATGATTTTAACAGTGGATACATTGTAAGTCACCATTATTGAGATTGAGATGTTTGTTTTTTTTATTTGAAATGTAAAAGTTTGTAAAAACTTAAATTTGCTTTGTCTATTACCATCTGCTTTTGGAACGATTAAATAAACTTTCAATTCTCATGAAATCTTAAGTCGAAATCTGAAACAGCCACAGTTCATTTTTAGCGCTAAATGCTTGAAAGCCTGTGTCAAAAACGTACGCCGACCTGAGAGTGATTTTACATTTATATCGTTCCTACAATACTGAATCTAAATTTTCACCAAACATAGTTTCAAAAATAAAAATTTGGGCCCATGTCAAGTTTAGAGGCCGGATATTATAACGTTAGAAATAGAGCGGGGGTTCGGGGGGCAGTGCCCCGACTTAGGATTAGGCTTAGTACATGGCTCATATTATCCTAGCTACATAGTTAGGCGAAAGACTGGGCTTTAGTATATCGAGAACGGCATGGCATGCATTATGCTTCGGCCCAGGAAGTTGTCATGGGCCAAAACGTGCAAAATTTCCAATTATTGCTTTGTATTTTTACTGCTGTAACACATTTAAAAAGCGTGTATATGCAATCTTCAAGTTAATACATTCTTATTTGTATTGAAGTTATAGACGAATATGACAAGTACAAATTTAGGCTTTTAGCATTTATGGTTTTTTCTTCTTTAGCAGTACTTTTTCAGGTGTTAACGTCGGAACATTTTATACAATTTCGACATTGCTCAATCAAATGGTACGATTCCATTTTGAGGTAGGAAAAATTCATTTTAACATTTGCATATATTGTTAATAAATTAGATTATGAAATATCATTTTAGTTTAAAATTATATATATATATATATGAATTATATATGTATAAAATATATTATATATGTATAAATACTTTATTTTGGCTGAAGCAGTACAAATATCTATTGTATTTTGTGCGTTCAACTGCGCAAAAAATAAGTGTAAATAGAGCGATAGTCTAAATTTTGGTTAAGCTAAACACAAAGTCAAAGATGATGAATCTCGGCTATACTATGTGTAACGCGTTGGCTTATAGTCAATAACTTACTCAATAATGGTCAGAGAAACAGCTCTACAGAATTCTTTGGCCGCGTTAAGTGTTAAGACTGTATCGTAAGCATCCCAGTGAATAGGGAATAGTTGTTAATAAATAGCCTCGTTAAATGTTAAGACTGTATCGTAAGCATCGCAGTGAATAGGGAATAGTTGTTAATAAATAGTTGTTAATAATTCTTTGGCCTCGTTAAGTGTTAAGACTGTATCGTAAGCATCCCAGTGAATAGGGAATAGTTGTTAATAATTCTTTGGCCTCGTTAAGTGTTAAGACTGTATCGTAAGCATCCCAGTAAATAGGAATAGTTGTTACTAAATAGTTGTTAATAATTCTTTGGCCTCGTTAAGTGTTAAGACTGTATCGTAAGCATCCCAGTGAATAGGGAATAGTTGTTAATAAATAGTTGTTAATAATTCTTTGGCCTCGTTATGTGTTAAGACTGTATCGTAAGAATCCCATTGAATAGGGAATAGTTGTTAATAAATAGTTGTTAATAATTCTTTGGCCTCGTTAAGTGTTAAGACTGTATCGTAAGCATCCCAGTGAATAGGGAATAGTTGTTAATAATTCTTTGGCCTCGTTAAGTGTTAAGACTGCATCGTAAGCATCCCAGTGAATAGGAATAGTTGTTAATAAATAGTAGTTAATAATTCTTTGGCCTCGTTAAGTGTTAAGACTGTATCGTAAGCATCTCTGTGAATAGGGAATAGTTGTTAATAAATAGTTGTTAATAATTCGTTGGCCTCGTTAAGTGTTAAGACTGTATCGTAAGCATCCCAGTGAATAGGGAATAGTTGTTAATAAATAGTTGTTAATAATTCTTTGGCCTCGTTAAGTGTCAGGACTGTATCATAGGCATCCCAGTGAATAGGGAATAGTTGTTAATAAATAGTTGTTAATAATTCTTTGGCCTCGTTAAGTGTTAAGACTGTATCGTAAGCATCCCAGTGAATAGGGAATAGTTGTTAATAAATAGTTATTAATAATTCTTTGGCCTCGTTAAGTGTTAAGACTGTATCGTAAGCATCCCAGTGAATAGGGAATAGTTGTTAATAATTCTTTGGCCTCGTTAAGTCTTAAGACTGTATCATAAGCATCCCAGTGAATAGGAATAGTTGTTAATAAATAGTTGTTAATAATTCTTTGGCCTCGTTAAGTGTTAGGACTGTATCGTAAGCATCCCAGTGAATAGGGAATAGTTGTTAATAAATAGTTGTTAATAATTCTTTGGCCTCATTATGTGTTAAGACTGTATCGTAAGCATCCCATTGAATAGGGAATAGTTGTTAATAAATAGTTGTTAATAATTCTTTGGCCTCGTTAAGTGTTAAGACTGTATCGTAAGCATCCCAGTGAATAGGGAATAGTTGTTAATAATTCTTTGGCCTCGTTAAGTGTTAAGACTGTATCGTAAGCATCTCTGTGAATAGGGAATAGTTGTTAATAAATAGTTGTTAATAATTCGTTGGCCTCGTTAAGTGTTAAGACTGTATCGTAAGCATCCCAGTGAATAGGGAATAGTTGTTAATAAATAGTTGTTAATAATTCTTTGGCCTCGTTAAGTGTCAGGACTGTATCGTAGGCATCCCAGTGAATAGGGAATAGTTGTTAATAAATAGTTGTTAATAATTCTTTGGCCTCGTTAAGTGTTAAGACTGTATCGTAAGCATCCCAGTGAATAGGGAATAGTTGTTAATAAATAGTTATTAATAATTCTTTGGCCTCGTTAAGTGTTAAGACTGTATCGTAAGCATCCCAGTGAATAGGGAATAGTTGTTAATAAATAGTTGTTAATAATTCTTTGGCCTCGTTAAGTGTTAAGACTGTATCGTAAGCATCCCAGTGAATAGGGAATAGTTGTTAATAAATAGTTGTTAATAATTCTTTGGCCTCGTTAAGTGTTAAGACTGTATCGTAAGCATCCCAGTGAATAGGGAATAGTTGTTAATAAATAGTTGTTAATAATTCTTTGGCCTCGTTAAGTGTTAAGACTGTATCGTAAGCATCCCAGTGAATAGGGAATAGTTGTTAATAAATAGTTGTTAATAATTCTTTGGCCTCGTTAAGTGTTAAGACTGTATCGTAAGCATCCCAGTGAATAGGGAATAGTTGTTAATAAATAGTTGTTAATAATTCTTTGGCCTCGTTAAGTGTTAAGACTGTATCGTAAGCATCCCAGTGAATAGGGAATAGTTGTTAATAAATAGTTATTAATAATTCTTTGGCCTCGTTAAGTGTTAAGACTGTATCGTAAGCATCACAGTGAATAGGGAATAGTTGTTAATAGGCTGTGTTGACATAAAGTTCCAACACCTGATTCGATCAGAACGAATTTCTGACCACGTTTCACCCGGTCTGACCCTATACGAGCAAATTTCACTGCTACCGTGTATATACTTAGTGTATGTTATGTGTATTTTTTATACTGCGTCAACCAATTCAGATCAGATAAAATCATACATAGGCTAAACCGATTGGGCGCAGTATGAACAGTGTTTATAAACAGTAAACGTAAAAAATCCGTACATGTATATACTT
This sequence comes from Trileptium ribeirensis, assembly GCA_030248225.1. NCBI lineage: Eukaryota > Metazoa > Nematoda > Enoplea > Enoplida > Thoracostomopsidae > Trileptium > Trileptium ribeirensis. The sequence goes on from JASANE010010482.1 coordinate 15,751, forward strand.
AGTGCATGTTATGTGTATTTTTACACTGCGTCAACCAATTCAGATCAGATAAAATCATACATACGCTAAACCGATTGAGCGCAGTATGAACAGTAAACGTAAAGATCTGTACATGTATGCTGTCAATTTTACCATGTTTGTGTTAATAAATATCAGTAATATTTATATTTTCACCGGCATAGATTTTGTTTCACCGAAATGTAGTTGCAGTAAGATTGGTACATTGCACCACGTTGCTAGTACTGGATTAGTGCACGCTAGCGGTCAGATTTTATAAAAATCTCCACAGTAACAGTTATATGTCATACATGCTCTTGAGAAGTTAGGGAATTACATCCCTAAGGTCCGGACCCTCCCACCGAATGCCCCGCCAACCTCTAACAGTTCACGCGAACCCCCATCTCCGAGGCACCGCACGAGCCAAACCTTTGTGCCGTAGCAGGCGCTCCCGATGCCAACCGCCTGGACTTCGGCGTCTCTCCGTGCACCGGGATACTCCTCCCTGGAACCTGAAAGCTTGACCATGTATGTCGTATGTAAACAACAATACAATAAATAATATGAATTAAACGAACTACTCAAACAAATATACATCTTCAAATTAAATTTAATATATAATTGTGTCCATGAATATTAGATTTGTTGTTTTTATGCAATAATTTTACAAAGTCTGAATTGTTTCTTTCGATTTTTGGAGTTACCCGTTCTCCGGTGCAATTTTTTAGGCAATGAATAAAATTAGTTGACTTCTTAATTATAAACATTTCGGTATTTAAAGTTCAACTATTTTTGAATAAATTATGCAAGAGATGCTAGTCACACCTCAAAAACCAACTACCACGGTATCCAATAGACTGTTTCTTTCAGGGAGAAGAGGTAAATATTGGTCGTATTGGTTTGTTAATGGTTCTTGCAGGAATACTGGGATCGATTCTTACCGGAATTTGGCTTGATAAAACCAAGCGTTTCAGGTATATAATGAATAATTGGTATTCTTGGGAAGCAAGTGAAAATCAGTGAAGGGACCAAAAATCTTTCCGGCGATTGTCCATAATAGCCTCTGGAGTTCCAACTATCTCTCACCCCCAAAAGCAGATCTCTTGGAGATCAGGTTCACCCCTTTAAATAATTTATACCTATATCCCATGACGTCGTGAAATATCTATAACTACAACATTATACTGAGACTGGAATTGTTTCGAACACGATCATTAGAAAATGAATTAAGGCTATAAAACAACTATTGAATCTTGCACAAAACTAGGTTTTTTGGTAAATTTATGTCTTAAAACTTTAAATCGGAAATCCTTTTTTAATGTATCTACTTACTATACAACGTTTGTTTTATAGCAAACTCAGCGGTATTATCTGTTAAATATCATATTTGGATGGAATGGAATTTCATGGCAAAGCATCTTTTTGCACATATTAACCCTTTATTTGTTAAATTGACACATTTGTAAGCGCGTGCATTGCAACGCGTTGCACTAAGCGAGTTTGTGACTCAGCATGCGTTGCTATTGGCTCGTACTATTAGGTTCCTTAAGGAACATTTCAACAGCTCTCAAATAGCGCTCGCACTAAATACAATCCAGGTTCAATCCGCGGCAAGGGTAAAAGTTTACTCTAGACTGTACGACATACACATGAGTTTAATAAGAAAAGTGTTAAACCCAGTGCTTAAGTAGCAATCTCATATATGTCTAATAGCAATCTAAGGATTTAGCCTTGTAACGATTGCAATGTATATACCTACTAAATTTGAACAACACTGTATTTTCTCTGTAATTGTGCAGAAACGCAGCAAACCTTTGCAGTGGTTTACCGTGCTGAGACACCTAATTGATTCCGTCCTCTTGTATGTTAGCATATTTACTGCATGTTCGACACCTGACACTATTATTGATTATTCGAATCGTATGATACAAATACTGTGGATATCTTGTCAGAATTTTTCGCCTATGTAACCCTGACCTATAACTTTTATCAATTTGGATTATATATCGCGAATTTGTCTATATTAATTCGTGAATATCATTCATTTTCGGAGCAATCTAATATTTAGACGCAGATGGCATGCATGCTGTTTTGTTCTCGATATACCAAGCCTAAGGCATCAGACTTAGCTTTTAAGTCTCTACATATGTCATATACTAAGCCTAAGGCTAAAATAAGAGTAGGACTCTGTTTAGCTGTTTGTTTTTCTAACAATATAACGTCTTCAATTACAACGTACAATTTCGGATTTACAATACTTTGTGTTTTTATTGAGCTGGGCTTCCTAGTTGATCTGTAGTTTGGCATTTGAGTGTTCACTTTACAACTGTGCATTAACCAATCGAATTTGACTGCATAATCAGTATTGGTCGGCCATAAACATTATTGAAAGCTTCTACAACGTGAAGTAGATACCCGGTTTAGTGGTCTGTTTTATTCCTAAGGCGCGCATAAAATTATTTTACCAATTATTAAAGAAAATTTTTTTGTTTAATTATGAGGAAAATTAAGGTAACTGGGAATATTTGTTGTTTACCCTATTGGCCTATCCCGCCCGCCGGGTATCACCCCCTCAACGGAACCATCTACCACTTCCCCTAATCAAGCCGACTGATCATAAATACTTATGCCTTTATAGGATAAACTCTTTTACTATATTTTGAATCGGAACTTCTTTTAAAGCGCTTTTAGGCTTACAATAATCGCAGTTTACCTTTTTTCCGCCATTGGTATGGTTTTGTATACGGTTATAATCGACAAAGGCAGTCTGGCCGCAGTTTTTGTTTGCGCATTTCTTCTCGGATTCTTTATGACCGGTTATCTGCCTCTTGGATTCGAGTTTGGTGCTGAGCTCACTTACCCTGTGCCTGAGGGTACCACGTCGGGAATACTTAATGCATCCGCTCAGGTATGAAACAATATATATCCGTTATATTACATTGTCACATATACATCACACAACGCCATATTTCCAGTGTAACCTGTGTGCAATCAGTGTAACGCAAATCACCAAAGCTGTAGTTTGTATGAAATATATAACATATATATATGACTCTGTGGATCTATGGGGTATTATTAGTTTGATTCGCATTGCCTTGACGGATTAGCTTTGTGCAATCGAATTCCGATGTTACGCAGTAAAATTAGAGTGTCATGAATTTTCAAAATAAAAACGTGTTGAAAACGATCTAAAACCAAACTTAACACTGTAAAATATATAAAACTTGTTGCAATTTATTATAAATACCACTAAACCAAAAGAAGTAAATCCTGAATTAGAGTTTTTTATTGCATGCCTAGGTATTTAATACAATTTTCAATATATCAACCGCCACAAGATATAATTTAGAAAATAATAAAAATTCGCTTAGACCGTCGACGTTGTAAATTTCAGCTTGCACATAGCCAAAAGCTGTAATAGGTACAATTTGAGAACTATATATACCTTTGCGGCAAAATTGTATAATGTGTTATTGCTTCTCTTCTATAAAGCTATTGGTTTGCAACAAATATTGTGTATTTCACTCGAATTTAGTGCACCAAAGGTCCAAATGTAGTTGGGAATCGTAAAAAAGATTCGTTACATTTTACGAAGTTACGAACTGCTATCAAAAATAGTATATAACAAGCTATTCTGTGTGAAAGTATAGAGGCATTCGAAGAGTCGTTCAATGATCTTCGTTAATCTTCGAGTTTTTGGCTGTTGTTAGAACTATGTCACAGCGCATACTGAGATAGGTTAGTCTTGTACCATAGATCCTTGCAGCATAAGAGGTAAGGAATTTATAGAAATTTGTCAAGAATACGTTGATGGTTGACTATTTTGTATAGCTTTGTTGAGAGCCTGTCGTCCCTCACAAGGACCACAATAGTCCATAAGAATCTCTCAAAAATATAAAGTGCTGTCTCTCCCATGATCAACAGTCGTCTTCTAAGATCCTGCTTACTAGCAGTTCGAGATTGTATCGCGTTTGTACTTATGATCCATAGACACTTGCTGTCAATTTCTTGGCATAGTGGTATAGTATCCAGTTTTCCACGTATCGAACAGTGGTAAACTTGGTAATTCCGCTTTCAACGGTGTCAATTGCAGTGTTTCGTTCTTATTTCGGTTCTAATATGGTCGGATCAAGCCCAGACATTTGTGGCATTCTATAGTCGGCTAGTTAGCGGACTCCAACGGATCGGATTTGTCAAACATTCTGTTAAAGACAATAGTAGAGTTGTGCATTTAAGCGAAAGCTTATAACGCACAGACCTAAAAAGGTTAAAACAATGGACAGCTTGACGGCGTGAAAAAATTGGGCTTCCGCTAGTAAAACAAATAAGGTAAAAACTGAACGTCAAACCAGAAGCCTAGCTATGTAATAGAAAACGTATATTAACCGCCGTGAGATATAATATACAAACAAATGCTATGATTTCGCTTATTTTGCTAGTGTCATAGATTTAGCTTCGACATTACCAAAAGTAGTAAAAAGCACAACTAGGTGAGCATATCTTCGCTACTCAATAGTATAATAGGTTATTCGTATTTTCTACATAGCTGAGGGTTTGATACAAAATTTTCTCGAAATTTAGTGCACGAAGGTGTCAACGGTAGTTGTGAGTGTATAATACTAACCAAAAATGTTATTTTAAAAATATGTATTTACTCTATCATTTCTACAACAGGTTGTACTGCGATTGCTGGATCATATCGTGGTCAAGTTTTAGATTGGTCAGTTCCTGAAGTTTTGGGGCTTTATCATAGTAGGTTCAAAAATGTAGCACCTAATAATGTCTATTATATATAAATAGTTTATTTTAGACAGAGGTAAAGAGGATTACTTAGAATGTAGTCGAATTTTTACTTTGTTATGTTTTATAATTAATTATAGTAAACAAAAATATTCCTTTTAACCAAAAATTTCTTTTATTTTTTAATTTCAAGACCCAATCGAAAATCTCGAGACCTATTGACGGCCAATAATAGGCCTCTCGTGACCTATCGAAAATCTCGAGACAGACGGCCAATGATAGGCCTCTCGAGACCTATCGAAAATCTCGAGACTTAATTGACTGCCAATGATAGGCCTCTCGAGACCTATCGAAAATCTCGAGACTTAATTGACTGCCAATGATAGGCCTCTCGAGAACTATCGAAAATCTCGAGACCTAATTGACGACCAATGATAGGCCTCTCGTGACCTATCGAAAATCTCGAGACCTAATTGACGGCCAATGATAGGCCTCTCGTGACCTATCGAAAATCTCGAGACCTAATTGACGGCCAATGATAGGCCTCTCGAGACCTATCGAAAATCTCGAGACCTAATTGACGATCAATGATAGGCCTCTTGAGACCTATCGAAAATCTCGAGACCTAATTGACGGCCAACTTATAAAATACACAGGAAAAGTGGTTAGTAACACAATTTATTACGCGAAAGTCCCATGTTTGAATTATTTACTGTGAAATTGTGAGTTAGTTATAAATCAGATAAATTGTATTGCCATTTCTACTAAACAATTTTTTAATGGTTTTGGGTGTTCGGATTGATCGAAACGCAATGTTTGGGTATACTACTACGACATTCGCCAATATGGGTTTGCAACACGGTACTGTGTGTAATGTTAGCAGTAGGAACTTTGTTGACATGTAAGTTTAAGATTTCGTAATTTTTACATTGAATTTGATGAATAAATATGGCGGCATACTTCAATAACTTAAGGTGCGTTCACACGGCATAAAAACTTGTTTCTAAAAACTTACGCTCAAAATTTTACGTATGGACCGACCATTAAGCATTTATTTTTTGATTTCTACGCTATCGTAATGAGTGCAACAGTATTAAAATCTTCTTAATGTTTCACCTGTTGTTAAAATTTAAATACGGAATTTAGTCGAGCGAGATTGTAAATTTTGGAGCATTTCTTACCTGTACTAAACTGTATTTCTGACAGTCTTGAAGAAAGATTTGTCGCAAGGGCGGATCTAAGCTAGATCGCTTGGCGCTGAGCGTCGTACACTAGCCATTACGCTATCTAGGAGCTGCTGCTCAGTTCTTTAAGGAACCTCACAAAACTAGCGAATAACAACGCACGTGCAAACCCACGCCGGACGACATACTCGCTATTTAACTAGCAACCATGTACACTGTGAGAAACCCGGTCAATTTTATTCACGAAAGGGTATTAAAATCTCTGTCCATTGAATTGATACCATTGTTAGAGAGCGACATTTTTACTCTACAAGTTCAAGTTCAACTCTAAAGAACAACATATTGCCACCATTCTAATTCTCGTTTACTGTTATAGTTTGTTGAACTTTTCGCTGGCGCTGTAAATGACATTTTATATCGATTATTTTCGGGTAAAGCAATCATGCCAGACAGTATATAATTATTATATTTTGTTACACATAATAGCAAATGAAACAGTAGTTATTGCATATATAAGTTTTACAAAGGTGCACAATTCGCTATCAACAATAAGCCGAATAAAGCTAATATTCGTATAAGTTTCGGGAATGTTTGCAATGTTCTGTGATAATATTTAAGCTAGTAGTATTTATTCACGTACCATTTATATCGATGAATGAAGGTGGTGATATGTTTTCACAAGAACACGTTCATTGTTCAGTATAAAGGAATTTCATGTTTCGTTAGTTTGTTATTTTACAGCACCGCCAGCCAACTGATCATTTGGTGACAGTTTGTTTAAACAATCGTATTATTTTATACCGGCTGATGAATACTAAATATTTATTTGTCTCAGAACAATTTTCTTTGTTTTATCTAAAACTATCTGTGCTCTTATCTTTGAACGGTACGCTATGAAGATTTGGCACTTGAATTTCTTCAAAAGATGTATATTTTGCTTGTCGCAAAGCCGCGGGCAGTCAATATCTTTATGAGATTGATTATCAAAATCTTTATGTATGCGTAAAACATTTTCCAGTCATTTTGCTTTTTATACAGGATTACAATTAAATAATTACATGGTTGTAAATGGCCAGTGTAAACTTTTAGGAGAATTAGCCAAATCCACGATATACCGTTCGCTATACGGACCTTAGCCTAAGTTTGTACCTTTATTTGGGCTTCGGCTATGTCTAGGTCAGCCTGCTACAAACCTCTAGTCCTCGACAATAAGCTGTTGTTTTTCTAGCGATATAAAACTTCCAACACCGGTTATGGTAAGTAACTCCTAAATGCCATTATGCGGTTCTTCTGTTCAAACCTCAAAATGATTGTCGCTCGTCTGACGGAGTTTGCGAAAGGTGTCATATGCAAAAGTGTGTAACGTTATTCTATGATCATGTGTTAATACTAGTTATTTAGGCTTCATAAAATCAGATCTGCGCAGGTTGGCAGCGGGAATGAAAGAAGATATCGTGGAAGAAGCATAGATTATTCAGGCCAAAACAAATGGAGCGATATAACTAATTGTACCACAGTCCAAACAACTGTTTACAGTTTCGTACATGATATGGCTATATTTTAGTTTTTAATTCTTTAGAAACTTTATATTTACAGATTCTTTTTATCTACATTACTGTTGCTGGTAAATAGCCTATAAATATTTTCCTGTCATTGTTGTCAACGAACGTACTCAGATACTTAGAACAATTACAGTCGCAAAAAATTAATTTCTATTAATATTCTTGCATTCATTGTTATAAATAAATGCAAGATTAGATAATAAACAAAGTGAATAAGTCGATAAATTAATATATAATTAAGTAAGGAAATTATACTAAATAAGTGCTAGACAAAACAGTATGTGTTATTCTTAAATTGTCCACCAGATGGCTTGCATTTATATGTAAATTTACAAAATTTCAAACCTATTTAACGATTACCAATTATGCATATGATTATTTCCAGTTTTACATAGTTGCAAGCTTTTCACCTTTTGAGGCATATAGGGTCTTAAACAGTAAAATACAATAGTAACAAATTTTTCAGCTTGACACATTAGTAGAAGCAAGAGTGCATTAATACTAAAGAGTATGACACTTCCGTGCACTCACATGTTAGACCAGTCGCTGGGGGGTCGGGTTATAAGCAGCTGCCTATAAACCGACCCCCCAGAAATTGGGGGGGGGGCGACCTACCCCCTCAGAACCTGGGGGTCAGGCCGAAAACGCCCGTGTCATCAAACACGGGCTTATATGTGAGTGCAAGGAAGTGTTGTACTCTTCCCTAATGCACTCTTGGTAAAAGTGATGCTATATAACTTTACAATGTAGGAATGTTCTTTGAACTATTGTACTATTCATCTTGCACTATATATTAAGCTGCTTTATTGCCAAACGTAAATAATAAAATAAGGCATGGAAGTATAAAGTCATTACGCTCATGATTAGAACGAAGTCGTTTGCTTTTTGTGCGGACATCTGATATAAAAACGACTTGGAACTATTTTTAGCAATTGCTACAACTACATTCAAATTGACCAAAAATCAAAAAAAAACGTATATATCATTTCTTTTTTGACGACACTGATTTTGATGCATTCAGAGGTTTAATCATATTGTTTACTGAAATTAATTTAGAAAATCAAAGTTTCCGTCAATGTTTACACGTTTTTCATTCTCAGAAACGTCTGAAGATTCAGAGAAAGTACAACATCGATCAAACGTAATAACTTTATGTGGGAATCCAGAGAATTATTGCCAAATGTAGGCTGATGAAGATAAAATCATCTCAAAGCGTCCAGGTTATTGCTTGCAACGAATGCATTGCTGTTGTAGTAGAGCTCCACATTGTGCGGTTGTTTGCAGCTATAAAAACGAAAATTTGCTGACGGAAGTTCGTGCTGACGTTGTATATCTTCGCCTGGCTTTACAAGCTTAATCTGTTTTCCAATTTTTCTATTACACTATTGACTTTCATAAATATGATGAAATTCGGAATTCATACGTACACAGAGAAACCTGCGTTGATCTGAAATTAAGAAAAAAGATGGCTTTTATTCCAATGCAACATAAACCTCCGTTAATATGCTTACTCAATTTAGACTTAGACAGAAACTGTTATACCTATTGCCTGTAACAGCTAAAAATTTAATCCCAACATATGCTTATTGTTTTTATATTAAATGTCACGCTCTTTAAGCTGTTTGAATTAGTAATATCGTCAACTAATCGCATCGGTCGTCGAATTCTCAACTACCGTGAAAATTCAGTTTTGTTTAATGCCAGTTGAAAGACAAAAAATAAGAACAAACAAAAACAGAATTATATGGAAGCCCATATGTTTAATAAAAACCAGAATATATTAATCACCACAAAATATACCTTGAAAAGCATGATGGAACTTTATATAGACCGTCGTAACTCTTAGAAATAGTTAAAAGTAGTAAAAGGCACAGCTAGCGGATTATATTTTCGCTATAATGGGCATTCCTTCTTTTCTATAAAGCTGTAGATTTGGTATAAATATTAACAAGAGTGCATTAGGGAAGAGTATGACACTTCCCTGCACTCACATGTAAACCCGTGTTTGATGTCACGGGCGTTTTCGGCCTGCCAGTTTCTGGGGGGGGGTAGGTCGGACCCTCCCCATTTTTTGGGGGTATTATGTGAAGCGATATTTCTAATAATGCCCCCCAAAAATTGGGGGGTCCAACCTATCGCCCCCCAGAACCTGAGGGGGGGGTCCGACCGACCCTCGCCACAAACTGGGGGCGGTCAGGGCATCTCGACCCCCCCCAGAAATTGGGGGGGTCAGGCCGAAAACGCCCGCGTCATCAAACACGTGATAACATGAGAGTGCAGGGAAGTGTCATACTATTCCCTAATGCACTCTTGATATTACGCATTTTCTCAAATTTAGTGCTCCAAAGGCCCAACGGTATTTGGGAATATGTTTTTGGGTTTTATGATTATAGTCTTCTGACGAATAGAAAATGCTTTAAATCGTTAATTTGTAATGTTATAAAATTAGAAAATTGAACGGCAAAGGTGATTAGATTTTACAGATTAAGTCAAAATTATTACGAAAAGATATAGAAATTCTAGAAGATGAGTGTGACGCTATTGTCACACTGCATTATATACGTTCTGGAATCACTTGTTCCTTTTGTCTCGGACGATAAGTTTGCCAGTTTCGTGCTGCCACAACCACCACAGCCCAACGTTTGTTCTAATGCGATTGCTAGAATGCAGAAATAGAGCGAGAGTATTGCTGTCTGATTCAGAGTGTCATTTGATGAACGCGGACAAACATGCGAAATGGACAAGTAGACGCGAATACAAATTTCATTCGTGCATCGCAGAATCCATGTTCACGTGCGCAAAAATGCGAAAATCAATAGCAAAAATATCAACGCGAATTTCTGCGCGAATCAATTTGTGATTTTGAAGAAGGGACAACTTTTGGTGTACGCACCTAAAGTGGATTCACTCATTAGTACATAGCTGCTAAGTATGAAACGGCCATAGACACAGTTGGGAATTGCATCGTTCTACACATGGTCTATCTAGAAATTTGCTGATTCTTTGGTTTTTCAAGACAACCTACAAGTATCACGTTTACTGTGTGATTACGTCGGCAACAAATGTAGCGTTTGTCCCTAAGCATGATTCATGTTCATAATATAAATAGTACTCTACATCTAAAGCAAAAACTTCAATTTTTAACTTTAAATTTGCTAAAGCGTAAGTGTACTTTCTTCATGCTTGAGAATCAGCTCACAATGCTGCCTCTATAGCTGCCCCATTTTATGCAGGTTTCACAGAATAATGAGTTCAAAAAGCAGACAGTTTTGTCTGAAGCAGTCGTTTGCAAGAAGCTTAAATCTCTAACGAATGGTCATATGATACTTTGGTTTCTTGCAAACAGCAAATATTTTTGTCTCTAATAACTGCTTGTTTGAGATTTAAATCTCTAACAGATAGCTGTAAGAGACTTTGCTTCTTTAATCTCTGACAGCTAGCTGTTAGAGACTAAAATCTTTTACAGTTAGCCATAACAGATTATTGTCTCTAATGGCTTGCTGTTAGAAACTTGTGCCTCTTACAGCCAGTTATATAACACGAAAGTCTCTACTAGGTATCCATTAGAATTTCAAATATCTAACGGTTTGCTGTAAATAATTTTTGTATGTTGCAGCGAAGGGCGCAGATACGATTTCAAAAGTGAGGGAGACAGTTTCGTAGGACAGCTCTAAACAAATTGCATATAATGTAAAAAACCCAAAACATAAAATGCCAAAAAATAAATTGATGGGTGTAGATACTGGCATATATTTATACCGAATGGGTTTTTATCGTATAAATAGAGGTTCTGAAAATTCTAAGCTATATATGGAAGTATGTGGAAATGCAACATCGCTTTAGCTCTTGCTTTATTAAAAACTAATATTTTGAACAGGAGGGGACTGTCCATCAACTTCAAAAACTGGGGGAACCAGACCACCTGTCCACTCCCCTTATCTGCTTCCATGGTAACAGCTGGCTGAAAGAGACAGAAGTTTCTAACAGTTAGCCATTAAAGACAAAAATGTATTACTGGTATCAGCTAGAGATTATATGCGCATATGGCTAGTTGCTAGGCATTCATGTCATTTTCTGCTATACGTAAATTCGCATGTCCGAAGTGTCACTGATGGTATGCTTAATTGTCATCTGATAGGAAATAACGATTATTCCTTCTCTGGACGTAATTTTCATAGCTAATATCGTTTGTTATTGCAAGTCCTTTCTGCTGTGGGTCACCATGAACATTATTCGGTCACTGAGAAATTTCTAAGTAAATATCGAGCCTGAATTAAACGATGTTTGTTAAACTGTCAGGTGATAGTATTTTAAATCAATGAAGGTGCTATTATTTCAATTTATCTCTCAAAAATACTTTATACAATATTATTATATATATCTGTTGAATAAGTGCGTCATTGTCTTTGCAAGTCTGTAATTGACAGACAATGGTTCAACGGTCTAGTTTATATCGGCTTGCGTTTGGTAAATTTTCATTATCATCAATAGAATTTGCACTCAAAATAATTGCACTACTGCACTGGCGATACATTTTATTACAACCACACTTAATCGGTTAAATTTCATAATTTTAATTACACACGGTCTAGAAAATTTTGATGTGTAGAGCATAGAAAAATGCTGCGATTTTGTAGGCTGTATTGCGTAAAATGTGTATCAAAGATTTATATTTTCTTTATCCTATTTTTCTGTGACCTACACATGTACCATTTCGGCCACCTGATGCCGGCCGATCGGTCGGGCATGCCCATATTTCGTCCGAGTGGTGTGGTGGATATTTTTGGCGGTCTGGCAGCAATTCGGTCGGCCGGAGCGACAAACAGGACTTAATGTGCTAAGACTATCACATTACGTAAACTTTTAATTTATAAACCTTAGTTTACTTTTGCAAAACCAAACTTTCTGAAAATATAAGTAAGATTTTGTCATCGTGCAGTAGGCTAGAGTCTTAAATTTAACGTTTGTGTTCTGCATAAGCAAATAAGATACTGGCGTCTATTTATGTCGCCAATAAGACTTATTCTATTTTGATATGTTTGGAATCACTGTATTATCTCTGTGGCCCATGTCAACTTTAGCGGCCGAAGTATGCCATGCCATTCTGAATATACTAAGCCTAAGCCTTAGGCTTAGCCTACAACTTGTGATTTTATATTGTATGGTGCGATATATATACTGTCCAAGTGCGGATATATCTGAATATTTTAGAGTCCGACCACAGGAATATGCTTATTTGCTGAGAATAATTCACGGCAAATACCTCGAATTCTCAGAATTGCAAACAAAAAAATATTAAATTAAATATTGGGAAACAGAAAAGTGCAAATGGAGCAATACCTGGTTTGCGCAGATTTCGTATACGTTAGAAGGCAGGTAATAAAGTTTGGTACAGCCTTGCACAATAATGATATTGTTTTTCGAAGCTGCTTGGGCGTTTGAAGCTTTTAAACGTTTGTTACATTGTAACAGAAACTGCAGTGTACAAAAGTATTGAGCTTTTTCAAGTAAATGTGTAGCGCATATTAATGAAAGTATTCCCCACATTAATAGTCTTGCGACATTTCAAGACTCAATATGAGCAATAAATATTTTTGCGCATACAGAGCAATGAAAATTTAGCATTTTTATAATAAAATGTCTGAAAATTATTCATAAAATCTATTTTAGAGACGTCCCTAATATTTTTATATAGCATCCAGAAAAGTTCCAGGAAAAAAATGTGCCCAATACTAATCCACGGCAGCTGAGATTCATTTGGGCTCTATTCTTAAGCTGCGTTCACACGTTCAAATTTTTTTGCTCAAATTTTGAACTCAAAATTGGAGCTCAAAATTTGATCAAAATTTGACGGTGATTTTTAAATAAAAATTGCCATATTTTAAAATTTGAGATCAAAATTTGAGCTCAAACTTTTCCGGTAATACATCTCGTCCATAATTGGGTACATGAATATTCATGAAAAGTTTGAACAGTGTTCACACGTTCAAACTTGCAAAAATACAAAAAAGATGGTTTCAAATTTTGATCAAAATTTGAGCTCAAATTTTGATCAAAATTTGAGCAAAAAGTTTGAGCGTGTGAACGCGCCTTAATACATTAAACATTTTAAAGCAATATAGTCAGAACGCAAGTGTAAGTTCAAGCCAATTGCTGAAAGCTTAACGTATATACGGCTTATGTGCAATGCTTATCATTTCATAATATCTTGCAAGAATGTTAAATGCTACTGTGCATTGTACATGTAATTGTACCTTGCATTATTGCATCACGTTTCTGCTGATGCTAATATAGCGCGAGCATATCGTTTTTGCATAAATTGAGTAAGGAATATTCACATTCAAATATTATGCAAACTTCATAGACTAAAACAGCCTTTTAATAACCTTTTAGCCTTTTTGGAACAAATTTGATTTAGTTCGGCATCATCGTAATATACAACAAGTCTTTAGACCTAGATTTGTGCACCTACTCAAAATTACATTCACAAACTAAAATTAAAATCGTTACAAACTAAAATCAAAAATGAAACTGTGACTATGCTACGTACACAGGCTAAGGAGGCATGGCAATTTCGGAAAATATGATTTGAAAACGGATATAGACGATAGGCAACTACCAAATAACCACCAAATCACGGCAGTTAAGCAAAATACCATTTTTTATTATTACTGAACAATCTTATTCGGTTTTGTTGCATGATATATTATCTCATTGCCTAGCTGAGATACCTCAATTTTACAACACGGGTACAAATAGCGTCGCACTATGTCGAAACCAGTGGCGCAGGTTCCGATGGAAAACTGTGGCCAGTACAAAATGGGTATTTCAACCCGGAATTTTGAGTCCGGGATACCTATACAAAAGGGTTTTGACCCGACCCAGGGTGTCTTATCTTTAGATTATGGCATCCCCAGTCGGGTTTTGTGTCAATGGTCGCATGGCAAACAATGTAAACATGGCTATAGTCTGCCAATCTGTAAATGTCGGCACTAGCTAGTAACTATAGTATACCGTGCAAAACCTTCATATACAAATCGATTACTGATTAAATGCTGCAGAAGAATTTGCGAATATTAAATTCGTATCGTAGTAAGACAAGCTTCTTAGCAGGCAGTCGTCCATTTGCCGTCGCCAAGCCGTTAAGCTGTAGGCCTATCGTAAGGCCTTTGACATGCCATTTACCAACTGTCGGCCTTTGGCCGACAGCCTTCTGAGCCCATTTATGTAGATTAGAAACATTATCTTTCGCTATACCAAGTCGAAAACAAAACATGCATTCACATTGTTGTACGACACTGCTCTAAATACAGAAAAGCCGAGGCGTGTAAGCTATATGCAGGTTATGCCTCACCCTAAGCTACGGTCTTTATATGGGTCTTATAAAAAGTGTGGGACTAAGTGAGGTGGCTTCCGCCCTGAGAACCGCCGGCACTAAACTGTTGTTTAAGAACTTTTTGGTTAGACCTTCCAGTAAGAATATGGCCAATTTTGAGCACACGGCAACGAGTTCAGCGCCATTACACTCAGAAGGAGGTTCAGAAAATATGTATTTAGACCACATTTATGACAATTTTTTGTATGCTTTGGGTTACCAATGAACTCTATAAGTTAACGGTAAGCTAATATAATGGTGCTCTTGTTCTCAGTAAATATAAACACGTTAATATAGAAAATATGTTATTATTATAGATGTTTAGCGCGGATACAGAGCCAATTGCGGGCATGTATCCATGTTTTAAAATGAATTTGCTTGTCTGAAATTCTGAAGAGCTTAATATTTTTGTTTTCCATAATTTGAATCGGCGCAAAACATTCTGGCTTTAAATTGTATCCGAAAACCCCGCGGCATGCTCCGTAGAAGGTTGATACGTGCCTTTATTGCAGCAAGCTTGATAAATCGCTAATTCTTTTGATTAGTTGACCATGGCTGAAATGTTAGACAAAAATAGTATAAGTATTATTCGTTGCTAGGCGTGGTACATGTTAAAGCTACATGACATATTACGATCGTTTATAGTGTACACCAGGGCCGAATTTTATCACAGCATGCTACGACAATAATGCCTATCTGCGCTCGCATAGACCAGTTCTTGTGTAATTTCTGTCCAGGGGCGGAGATTGGCGCTTGGCGCCGAGGTGAGTTCGACACCTTACGTGATATAATGCTTCTCTCTTCTATGAGCATCTATGGACTTAATGAAACTGTACGAGAATTATCATATTGGGTTGCAGAAACGTACTTCTTCGTTCAGGAATAATTACTGCAAGTTACGGGTATATAAAAACTGTTTTAAAACTGAAATATAAAGAGTTCTGTGTTATGAAGTTGCCTGGTGGTGAAAATGTGGACTCGAGGAAATAACAAAACCCGTGGAAACTCGATAGCAAAGCAGTGGAACTGCTTCAAACCATAACAAAACAAGTAACAGGGCAATTGGTTACATAACACAAAAGAGAGCCGCTGCGAAGTTGTCCAGTAGTGAGAACTTGAAGTTAGCGAAATTTGTCATACAGAAACATTACCTAGGCGCAAACCTAATACAAACCATTTCTTTTTGACGTCCGCATCATAAAACATACACGAATGTCTGCACAATGTCCTACCTAAAAGTCATAAAGATATCACGAAGCCACTATAATTGTTTTATGACACCATAAGGCTAATTTTGTTTTTAAAAATTTAAGCATTCAGAAAATGACTATTTATTGAACATCCGCTTTACATAATGTTGTAGACGCCACATTTAATATTTGGTAAATACAAACTGTATAGAAACCTGTCCGTTAGCGTGCCATCACATCCTGTATCAATTTAGTATCACGAAAGCCAGTACTATATACCAAAACATTATCTAATGGAAAACGTCGTCTAATAAAATAAAATTACGTGGTCCACCAAGCCGGCAGGCACAAACATACGGGCTTAGCTAGATTGTGTACTTCATCTTAAGGGCCGCGATCGGCTCCGTTAAAACGTGCCCTTTTGTTAATAGTGGTATTCGACTATGCAACAGAATCCGGCCCTATGTGCACACATTGTAAACTAAATGGCGGACATATACTAGTTAAATCAAAATTGGATGCAACATGAACATATAATAAATTAATTCCTGAAACTTATTTAAAATTAATATAATATATACAATATTCTATGAAATTAAAATAAATGAAAACAAACAAAAACAGCAAGACTTTACGCAACTTAACCCAGTTCTGGTAGTAAACGTGCATACTGAAACAAGGTTTCGTTTTATTCCATACTGCCCGATTATCATAAAATGGAAATTGACAATTCTTTGAGATATGTCAGGAATAAGTGGAAAGAAATAATTTACAATGCGCTCTGTAACGATCTTGCGTGTCTATCCGTTTAAGGCGAGTTCACACGCTCAAACTTTTTGACTCAAATTTTAATTAAAATTTCATGGTCTCTTTAAAAAAATTGCGCTGTTTCAAGATTTGTGATAAAAATTTGAGCTAAGAATTTTTTCAGATAATACATGTCCTCGGTGATAGGCAAAAGGGATATCTTTGAAAAGTTTGAACAGTGTTCATACGTTCAAACTTACCAAAAATGCAAACAATACGCTTTCAAAATTTTGAACAAGGTTTGTGCAATAAGTTTGAGCGTGTGAATACGCCTTTAAAGCTTAAGCTCCCAAATGAAACCAAATTATAATTATCAATGAAAAAAAAATTAAACATCAGGAACTGTCTAAATAAACTATTTCTGGTAGCATACATTCAGACTTGAAACAGGTCTTCCTTTTATTATGTGCCTGATTATCATAAAATGAGATCGACAATTGTGTTAAAAAAATAATTTGTCAAGAATAATACCAGAATCATTAATATATCACTGTGCTATATACCGATGCAGTCAATATGTCTGTTCCTAAGCGTAAAGTTTCAAAATTAAACCAAATTATAAATTGTCATCTAAAGCTCGGACAGTCATTTTTTGAGGATTGACGTATTGCTGTGAACCCAGATTCTATAAAGAATATCACAAAGGATTGTGAACGTGAGATTTGAATTTTCAACGTCGAAAAAGACAAACAGTTGTTGAAAATTTTCATTACGACAGCTGGAATAATTGATTTCCAAACGTCAAAGGAAAGGCCAAAAGCTTTTATGTCTGGAGAGATTATTTATAAGATGATAAATATGTACCGTCGTTTCATCCGAATTCCGCTTAATACTATGATTGTATTAAGGACAGCTGAATACAAAAACCAGTTGTTTTTAGCGTCTCGTACGTACCGTACTGATTAAGCCTTGTTGAATTTAACTGATGCGGTGCAGTTGATAGTACAAAAAGAATTTTTTGATAACCATAACTTATTTATGTATCAATTCAATTCCGGAACACTTCATAATTTTGCAACATTTCGCAACCCAGAATGTCCAATGGGCATTCGCGATTGTAACACTAAGCGCCTAGTCGGCGAAATCCCAACTACCGTTAACATTAGGCTTAATTAAGTTATTGAAAAAACAAAACTACAAACTCTGCAGCCTAGCTATGTAATATAAACCATAGATTAACCGTCATAAGATATAATTCTCCTAAACTGATGATGAAAATACGTTTGGATTGTCGGTATTGCACCTTTAGTTTGGACATAGCCTGAGTAGTAAAAGGCACAATTAGAACACTATGTCTTTGCTACAAAATAGTATGGTAGACTATCATTTTTTCTAGAAAATCCTGAACTTGATAGTAAAAAATTAGCATTTTGTCGGATTTCGGGTACTAAAGGCCTAGCAGGAGCAGCTGGAAAGTCGTTTTCATGCTGATTTATATGACTATTTTGACATGATGTTTTTGTATTTGTTGCTATTTCACATTTTGCTCATCTAAACAAACGATTCATGCAACTCTAAATGTAATAAAAATAATTAACACTCGAATGAGAGTGTTGGTAAAACAATAAAACTAAGAAATTTTAACCAAGAAAAGCAGTAAACATTCTACCTACCTATCTATCTAACAAGTACGAACCAAGTTAGTAAATTATTAATAAAAAAATGAGAAATTTAAAAACTAAAAACATAAAATCAGGAATTAAACCATGTGAATTCATTTCGTATAAATAATATATTCACTGAACATTTACAACAAAAGCACTCGTTTACAACACACAACGACATGGATCTGTGGTATAGTCTGTAACATTTAATAACTCACTTTTCCAAAGCTATACCTGTATAAAACAGTTTTATTATATAAATAAACCCAATTATTGGAAAATTATACATAGGGAAGGTTATGATATAACTGTTATTTCTATGAAACACTTAAAATTGAGGTGTTTCTTTTGTTTTCAAACGCAGTACACTGTGTACATGCTCCCAGAACATTTCAACATTGCGTGGACCTGTTCTATCGGTTTGCTGTAGTAACCCAAATATTTAGTGTGGACAAGTGTCACCATCCCAGGGCCCGGAGGGAAACTGGCCATTATATAATCAGGGAAACTGATGATATAAACAAAAAATGGTACTAATGCGTCTTAGGACGTTGGAATATTGTGTAAAGAAACGTATGAGTTGCGCAAAAGAAACGCTACGGTGTCTTATGTAAATTTCAATTTTTAGAATTAAGAATATGTCCAAAATTAGTTCCATATTATACTTTTCACATTGTGTACTATATATATTTATCCAAAATTTAATGCCTAAAATTTTTCAGTATCGCACAATGCTATCAAATAAATTCTTTAAAGCGGTAGCAGGCGTACAATACGCATGAAAAATACGTTTTCAAGAATAAAATATTACTGAACAGACAACGTTAAAATACATTGGATATCGTCGTGGCCACATGAATTGAGCCAGGCAGTAACTACCGATAAAGTCTGTCTAAATGGCAGTTGTGTTATATTGTTGTTACGTCTATATACCGTCAACACAACATATAAATGATTTGGCCAATGTTACCTTTAGGGACGGAAATAAAATGCATGCTATACTGTTCTCGATATACTTAGCCTAAGCCTCAGCTTTAGCCTAAGCTAAGGTCCCTCCCTATATGAGCCATGTACTAAGCCTAAGCCTAAGTCTTGGGCTGCGGGCCCCCTAACCCTCCGCTCTAAGCTGTTCTGTTTTCTACCGTTATAAAGCGACATGGGCCAATGATATGATTCCATCCCCATCACACTAACCGGTTTATTCCAAACTTCCTATTTATCATTGGTACTAAGTTTCGGGAAAATACGCCATTTTTGTTTTAACCCATCAACTTCCCGTAAAAGAAGCGATACCATAACAGTATTTTGTAGCAAGCACATGGTTCCTTAGTTATGCCGTTTTTCTACATTTGGCTATGTTCAAGGCAAACCTGAGGCCCTGAGACAGTTCCCTAAATATGGATTTGCTAATTTGACTTCTTTTAGATGGATATATTTAGTGCTTGCATACACATGGCGTATTTAGCGACTCGATTCTCAAAATGATTTTCTTTCTGCCTTATTCTGTAATTTTTAGTCCAATTTTCATTGTATATGATAATAATTCGATCAAGGCGCCTCTTTATTGTAAATTGTCATTATCAAAGGTTTATATTCAAAGGGCCAACTAACTAACTAGCTTTACCCAAAAGTTAAAATAAATTGTTGCAGCTAGTTAATCTAGCCCATTAATAATACCCAGCTGGTCGAATAAAAGGCTTATAATTGGCTTACGTTAAGTAGAATTAATTTCACCACATTGGGCGGTAGTTGAGATCTTGTCACCTAGCAACTATTTATAGCCAGCTAACCATGTGCTTTAGTGTGCTAAATTATGGACAATATATACACTATTTTGGTACTATATCAACAGGTTTATAGACTCCAGGGATAACTTATAATAGTATTTTGAAAAAAATATATATGTAGTCCTCTAGTAGTGCCTTTTACTAGTTTTGAGTTTTGACTGATGTGTTGTGCAAAGGTGCAACTCCAACTATCCGAGTATTGTTTTGCAAATTTCCAACTGTTCCAGAATCAATATTTCTTTAATGGTAAATGTATGACTGTTTGACTGTTTTGTCATATAAATATCTATGTATCTGGATTTTCAATTCTGGTTTAGTATAGATCAGAGTTTTGAATGTACAATTGCTCAATGATTTTGTAGCTCAACAGACAAAGTACCGCTGCCACTCAAGCGCGGAAAACTGACTTCGTGAAAGATCACTTTACAAGTGACACATGACACGGAGGTGGCTTACATATATAGCATAGATTGTTATGGGACCTCAACCACAGTCGAGAACAGTTTTCTTTAAAACTTGAAATGATTACTCCGAGATTTAGTCGAACGGTTACCGCAATCATTTACATGCAACAGCTGATGACCTATTATATGATTAAACCATAACAGTCATTTTTAAATATCCGTGTTCCACGTTTCTTGCGTACATTAATTATAGGCTAGTGATATGCAGGGTATTGTTAAACGAGCCTTAAAATCGATGTGCTTAATAGCACAAAAAAACCAGCAACACACGAATGAACATTTGTCACACATTATCATCAAGCTAAAAACCACAAAGTTGTTGTTCAGAGGAATAAAACATTGTCCATTTTATAAGCCTTGCAATAAAATCTAATTATTTGTTTCAGTGTTCTTTGTTTTTTGAGCTTTCTAACAATTTTAAAAAACCTTGAAATCTATGGTTTCTGCATTTTCTCATTCTATAGTTTATCTTGTTTTACTACACGATTCATAGATGGCTTATTTTGCTAATATACAACAAAAAGAACATTAGCCTTTGGCTCCAGAACCCACAGGGATCAGAACTACTTGTGACTGATTCAATGCATGTCATTAGCTAGGAATTGCCCCAATTTCAATGAACAATCTATGACTAATGCTCAGTGTCCTCAGCTAAAACTTGAATAAAAATATGGTACCCGCGGGCCCGAATGTTTAGATTCGTACTATATTAATAATCACTTACGTATTTTGTGATGCCTTGCGATGTAACATTATTTTCGTGTTGTAATGGATCGCCGCGTGTTCGATGAGCAGCTTTGTAATCGTCGTTGTAATTTGGTAAATCTTCTGACGTCGCTAGTAGAGCATGTTTCGACTCACTTTGCTGTACTATTGTTTCCGATGTGTCACATTTGCTCATGTCGGTCTGTTTTAAAAAGAACAATGATATTCATTGAATAATACTGGAAACATGATATATATACATATATACACGCACGAGGTCTGAAGTCTCCAGACGAGAAATCAGGTGCCTGCGGGGGATTTTCGCCTTCCCCACGGGGTATTAGCCGATCGAAAGCTGTTAGGCCCCTCCCCAACGGATATAAGCCGGTCGGTGATGAGGGGGGGGGGTGCATGTCGTCAGGCGTGATACATTATTGAAATTTTTCGGAACTCAAAATCTATCGTAATTTTAGCAAATTTTTCATTGAATTTTGCCAAATATTTCCAAACTTTGGCTAATTTCGCCTTATTTTTGTTCATTTCCCTGAATTATTGCCAAACTTTTCCGCGTATCTTCGGCGGAGAAAGGGGTGCACAACCTCACGGAGATCAGAAGCTTCCCAGAGGGTCTATGACGCTCCCGCCAGGGTCCGTGCTTAAAGGGGGATAATTCCCACAGCTCTCTATGAGCATATATGACCATATATATTTATTGCATATATATGTATATGTAAGAGAAAATACCAATGTAAAAAACTGTTAATTCGAAAAAAGTGTCAATGGTTGAAACGAATTAGATGTAGTTTAACCCCAATTATTTTGTAGCAAATAATCCATGCCTGATAGTGTGTATGTATATATGTATACCTACAAGTATATCAATACCTCAAGCCAAAGATAAGTATACAGATCTTGGTCCACAGTGTGATAAACTTGTAAATTTTACTTCGTTTCAGGACACCATACGGATTTATGCATGTTTGTCTAAATATAGGCGACAATTAGATATGAGAAATCGCTTGGGATGTATAAACAATTCACTACAAAGACATTTTTCACGATATCCGCTTATATTTTTGATATAAACAATATCGTAGGGCTCAGACTAACAGCATTTTCAGTATAACTACACACTACAGTAATTTGAAATAAATTGAAAATTGTTAAATATAATAAAGCTTGCATGGCGTTAAAAATAGAGCTAGAAAATTTTGTTTAGCAGCTCAAATACAAACTCAGTATAATTATCTTAGTTCGAAAATCTTCTTTTGAAACCGCACCTGAATATCAAGTATAGTATATTCACCGTATTAAACAAATTTCAAAGGAAAATTTGCAAATTTTTCCTATTTTTTCCAAGATAACGCCAAATGTATTCATGTATATAAAGTTATACTTAAATTTGATATTATTCTTGTATATTTTCATTTTTAGCAAATGCTTTTTCTAAGAACAATGTATCTGCTATAAGCCTTTTGTATCTCAGGAATTTGGCTAAAATAGGCAAAAATCGGGGTAAATGAGCAAAAATCAGGCCAAATTGCCAAAAACTTGAAGAAAATTGGCAAAAATCGGTGGAAAATTGGCGAAAATTGGGGGAAAATTAGAAAAAATATAAAACATGAACATGAAGTCCCATAAAAATTCAAAAATTTTCTCGCTGACTACTCCTCAACCGCTGATTCACCTGTGTAGCACCCCCCCCCGAAATAGCTGTCGTCCCGCTCTGACTTCAGACCTCGGCCATGTATGATTCAAGTTCATTCTGATATATAAATTTTTTTTTATAAAATATTTTTCTTTAACTTCCATTATGATTGCTAAAATTAACGAAATTTCACGAATTACATAAGAATTTCAAACCTTTGATTTTATGATAAAATTAATATAATTGGTATAATTTTGACAATTTTCCCAGAATACCACAGGGGTCAAATCGGAAACGTACCATATCGATTAGTTTGGCTTCATGCTCCGTTCCCGCTTTCAGCCTGCGCAGATCAGACTTTATCAAACCTAAAATAAATAATTATGAATTGATATATATGAACCATCGCAAGCTATAGCTCCGTTATCGAATTTTAAAAACCAAATTAAAAATTCTCCAAAAAATGAATTTTATAAAAATTTTAATTAAAAATATATTGCTCGACGGAGATAGCAATGGGCTACGGAAATACTGTTCCCGCTAAACACATTGGCTTTACTGTTATAATCCTGCAATGATATGTTGTTACCCCTGCGTGATGCTGCAGTGGAATAAATGCAAAATTTCGGCAGTAAACATTGTGGCCCATGTCATCTTTAAGGGCCGGACGTTATAACATTAGAAAAAAGAACAGCTTAGAGCGGGGGTTGGGAGGGCGGCAGCCTCCCGACTTAGTCTTAGGCTTAGTACGTGGCTCATATATGGATCTTAGCTTAGGCTAAGACGAAGGCTTAGTATATCGATAACGGCAAAGTATGCATTTCACTTCCGCCCCTAAAGGTTACATTGGCCGAAATTGTAAACCTTTTTGCATTTTTAAATATAGTTGTAGCTATAGAAGGACAAAATTGATCTACAGGTTTTCAGTGTCACTGAATGCGTTGAAAGCAATTATTGTATTTGTGTGATACGAATTCAACATGGCAACCGATAAGGATAATCACATTGCCATAAAACGTTTGAAATTATGATTTTCGTAATATCTTTGATTAAAAAAAAGTAGAAAGTACTCGTCCGTTTTGCTTATTGGAGGGAAACTTCAAGGCTGTGTGATTTTGTTATGCACTTGAAATGGTCATAACGTTATTGGTAATATATACATATAATCTATAATATAATATAATATGATATAATATAATAATATATAATATAATAATAATATAATATAATAATATAATATGTAATATAATATATTTATTATTTTTGTTTTCTTTATTGGCTTTATTTATATGTAGACGCTCAAGAAGACCAATTTTGAACTTTTAAATAGTTTCTGAGCGTAGGTTCGTTCGCACCCGATCCGTTTTCTCTAACTGAGCGAGTTACTGGACTAGTCATAAAGTAGTTAAATAGTCGTTTTCTAAAAAAATAGAAATTAGGACATATTTCAAATTTGAACAAAAAATTAACAATATCTGTTTAATAAAATGTATTACCAAAACTCCATCAAGTCGGAAAACACGTTGTGGTTAATAGACAATTTTCCACTACGCATGTGATCCTATCTAAGCTATGTATTCTTTAAGGGAAAACTAGTACTCCAGCTGAAAACAACAAAGTTAGCTGTAGAAATTGTGTCAATCCAAAAACTAATATCAACTCTAACGAGGTTCACTGTCGGAAGCAATTAAATTGTTGGCAACCAACATGGTTAGAACAAGTCACCCTTTCGGCTACAAGTCATTTGTTCAAAAAACTTGGCTGCGCCACTTGAGAACGTTGTCAGTACTATTTTGATAAAGATTGAAATGTCATATATTGAGAAATTAGCACTATATCTTTCTGAACATGACACTTATATGAGAATGTTTTTGTCACTGTGACAATACAATGGTTATTAAACAGTGGCATAGGTTTGCATTTACTTAGATATAGTGTTGACTGTACATTAAGAAAATTAAACTACACACCGCTATGTGGTATTCAGAGCATATATATTAATGCGACATGTAACAAATTGCGTGCTTTCGTCTTCTTGTAACACGATGCCGTGTCCCATTTTCACAGTGTTGAATGGCGTAGTGGAATTTCCTTAGTCTCCAGTCCAAAATTGGACGCTGTTTTTGACGGACGATTCGGCGACAACTTCTGAGACTAAAGAATGGGCCACTTTAGATAAACAACGTGTTGTGACATGAACTATGTACTACTAACCTGATGCAGAAGCTAGTATTATTAAAGCTCTTCTGGCATTACGTGTGAATGGAGAGTATGACAAAACCCGAAAACAAAGCCACAGCCTGATAGCTGTAACGAAAACAAAAGAACGCTGTATAAATCAGTTTTCACTTGTGATTTCTTTGCAGATTTTGGCATGCAAGTGTACGGTAAAGAAGAGAGCAATGTTCTTGTGACAAGCCCCAAGTATTTGAGCTTACAACGAAGTAGTAGAAGTTCGGATACATTGAGATACAGGAGCACAAAATACACTCCATCAGTGGTTAAGATGTAACTAACCTTAGTACTTAAGGTATAACTAACCTTAGAGCAATGTTCTTAAGACAGAAGTATTTGAGCTTGCAATGCAGTAGTAGCAGTTCGGATACATTGAGATGCATTCGTCCAAAATATACTCAATCAGTGATTAAGATGTAACTAACGTTAGTATTTCACCACGCTGTAACGACTCATAACCGCTTTACTTGTATTAAATAATTTGGTGGTGGTAACTGATACACCCAAAAAAACTTGGGGTACTTTCGAAACATTTTGGGTGGATGGGTAAGCCAAAAACGATAACACCCCCGAACGTTGTGAGTTGAAACAGTGTGGCCGAGTTTTCCACAAAGTTTTTTTATGAACTCTTGATTTACCGCAATGTACAAACTTACACGTCAGTATTGTGCCAATAGCGAGTATGACGCACAGTATTGTATTACAAACCCATATCGGCGAGTGTTCCAACAGAAGGCCAAGGCACTGTGTTTCGGCAATGCCAAATACCTGTTGTAAATACAAAAATACACGTATTACAATATTTACATTATTATCAACAGGAACCGCATTTACCATATAACAGAGTCTTGCGTCTAGAGAAAACTTTACAGGAAGCACAAAATCTCACTGGTTAAATTTAAAGGACCCAGTACAATGATCGAAGTTCAGGTTATGATAGTGGCCAACGATTTGATAACAAAATTTCCGTTGTATCATTATTAATATAGGGGTTTGCTAAACCAACTTCGGGTCAAATATTATACCTGTCTATATTCAGTGAGTCTTTTTTGAGGCGATAAATGAATAATTTCAAAGATATTGGATAGATTTTGGCGCGGCTGAATTCTAGTCACATCGCCACTCAAGTAGCTACACTGAAAATAGGTTTCTATAAAATTTAAAAGAAGTTTGTTTGAATTTTGCACCACCAGACATTTTTTTAAAATTTAAAGAAACATTTTTTGAAATTTAAAGAATTATTTATTTTAGAATTACATATCTTTGATGTTTCAAAAATAATTCTTTGAAATTTCAAGGAATATTTCTTTGAATTTTAAAAGAATATCTGGTGGTGCAAAATTCAAAGAAATTTCTTTTAAATTTCATAGAATGTATTTTGAGTGTACCTGTTTTAACCATCCATCCCTATTCATAACATTTTTTCGATCTTTTCTTCACAAGTGGAATATTGTCGAACGTACTCTATCAGAAAAACTACAATTTAGTGCTAAAATTTTAGCTTTTGACCCACTACCTCCAAACCATTCTAAATAAATCTGTAAATTGAGCCTTACACACGCGCTAAGTGTAAGATAAAGCCTAAGTAGACAGCAGGTCACCACATTGACTTAGCTTATACTGTAGGAAATTGTTCTTAATTGTACGTGGCAGGATTTGAAATTGGTGCGTCGAAAAATGACAACTTGTTTACCTAGTGCAATATTTCATCCAGAACTGGAATCTTTAAAATTAGAATATTACAAAATTATTAACAAAAATGTGATAAAATACTGATTCCTACTATACGGCCATAAAATAAATATTTTCAGAATTATTGATTTTTATCCTGCAAGCGGTGCAGCCATGATAGGGGTAACTAAATGAAATGACCCAAATTGCTTTACAATGTTTGTTGCTTAAAATTGCAAAAATTTGCAGGATTGGCCATCTGATGAAGATATGTTATTGTTGAAAGACGGTTAAATATGTCGTTATAAATTTAAGGCCTCTGTAGTGGGCACTCGTGTAGAGAAAGCGCGTGCAGCAACCAAAAAAGTTAAGAGTAAGATATGTCACTACAGACACCCCAAGTTTAATCTTTAATCTGCGCTTGACATTTTATATAAAGTATACACTAAACCTAAAACAATGTTGTTGGGGCTGCATCCCCGTGAGCCCACTGCTCTAAGCTGTTCTTTCTATTAAATATATACATTATTCATTGTAGATTACTGTGGAGGCTTGCTTTACACGAGTACCCTGCAGTATTGAAATACTAGATCCGGGTGGTCAAATGAAAAATTGCAAGAATCCATAGAACCAAGATTTTTTCAAAGCAAGCATTTTTGTGCTAGCTATGTGAGTTGCGTTAAAATCAGTAAATCACTATTGTCGAGAGTTAATAATGAACCCTTGAATAAGAGAGTTACACTCACGTCACACTGCATTCTAAACGTTGTGGGATGGCGCGATCGATTTTTCAGTTAGTTGTCTCATTTTAAAGGTGGAATAAGTTTCTAAGCTTTATGCTATCCCCCAACCTCATTTGTCTTCGCAACTTTTGTTCTGTCGAGCCAACTTTTTCCTGTGTACCAAACTTTTGTCCTTCCTTTCCCACTTTTGTTCTGTCCGCCAAACATTGTTTCAAATTTGAACAAAATATTTTTTCTATTTTTGTTCAAACTTGGAACAAACATTGGAGGAACAAGACGAGCGCTGAGGCGAGGAGGTAGAACAAAAGTGGAAACATAATCCCACTTTCAAATAAGTCGACTAAGGAAAACTTGGCTACGTCATTCCGCATGGTAATGTAGTTTGAAATGAGTGTCACACTGTTCTTCAAAGATTTATCATGGACTCTATTACTAGGTTTAAGTCGTTTGGAAGTCCACCACTTTGTTCATGTCAATCAAAAAACTTTTTACCTGAGCTGCAACATTTAATACCCCAGAAGTTGTTCCTTCGGCGACCGGATAAGTGAGCTCGGCGCCAAACTCGAATCCAAGAGGTAGATAACCGGTCATAAAGAATCCGAGAAGAAATGCGCAAACAAAAACTGCGGCCAGACTGCCTTTGTCGATTGTAACCGTATACAAAACCATGCCGACGCCGGAAAATAAGTACACCATGACCGTCGTAAGTCTATAAAATTACAAAGCTAATTCTAATTTTAGCTTAAGGACATCGTGCGCGGAATTCATAAGCGCTGCTACTCAATATGCTGTAAAATTAAATAGTAATTTTTAATATAACAAACTAAAAACTAGACGCTCCACCGGTATAAAGGGTGATCCACTGGGTGTATCACCCTTTATATTCTAGCCCATGCGTCTTTCTTGTTTGTTCAACCACAGAAAAAATCACAAAGATTGTTGCAGCAGTTATTTAGTTTACCCAAAAGTTATGTAGCAGCATAAGAATAATTAATGGTAGCTATTATCTAAGGTAAAACCAACCGTTATCAATAAGCCTTTTATATAATTTTCGAACCACATTAATAAACTGAACCAAATGGTACCGTAATTATAGCTATATCCTCAGTTAATGAATTGTAATAACTAGGAGTTAAAGCTATTAGAGTCGAATTTTAAAAACATTCTTTACTTAAAAAGACAAGCATCAAAACTTAGTATTCAGAGAAGAATGACGATCAACGCCGACTATTGTATATAGCATCTTTTGAGTATTTAAATAATTTTTAAATAATTTAGATAATCTTATACTTCCATTATTGCATGTCGTCAACATTTATATTCTATTGGTTGGCGCCATCAGCCATATTATCTTAAATGTTACCACCATGATACAGCTTATAAAAAATTAAAGTATATAGCAGTTTTTAAATTATACTGTTATTTAAGCCTGAAGCGGCTCGTCTAGAAAGTTCGTTGTTCAATTTTTATATATAAAACGGAAATTATTTATGGCAAATATCTAGAAAGCATTACTTAAATCGCTTTGTTCTGTCCAGCCATATGCCGGTTAATATCGATCCGAGAATTCCGGCTATTACCATCACTAAACCCATTCGTCCAATGTTGACTTCTTCACCCTGGAATAGAACCAACACGGCGTTCGTATATCTAACAAAACCATTAACTGTCTGATCTGGGTTTTTAACATTTTTTATTTGGGTTAAAAATTCGTACAGAAAGCAAGTCCACTTACAACAGTCACATTATCTTAATATGTCAACACGTAAACTTTCTAGGCAATTAAAAAAATTTTCTCTGTGGCACAAAATTAGTCCCAAGGACACTGGAATAACGTAGACTCCATATTGACAATTTTAAATCGCATTAAATCAGCAAATAAATTTTGTTAAGACTATGTTTGTTTTCTTAGAAAACGTAGGGCAGGTGGTGGTACTATTAAATCATACAAGCTCATGGGGATAGAGGATTATCTCCCTGAAGCGTAGGAGCCTCCTCGGCGCGAAGGGACGACTGGCTAATCCTCTTATAAGAGAAGCCGAAGGCCGACCCTCTTACCCACCCGAAGACCCGGCTAGGCACACCCTGGGACCTCGCACCTTTAGCATATTTAGATTTAACCACCACTACCCTGTTTCTAGATTAATGCCGGCAGCTTAAAAAACTGTAAAGCGTTATAACATAGCCATTATACTTCCGATGATTCACGTTTTGAATAGTCCTTACATACAAAGTTGAATAGATCTTGAACTAAATTTCAAAAAGAATGAGTCTTTGCCCCGCGTAGAACTGTTGCGATTTATATTGCATGAAATTATATAATGTCCAAAAACAATACATTGCGTTTAAAAGCCGTCTTCTGTCCACGTTTTGGGTGTATCGGTTGAAACCACATGCTCAAAGTGGTCGCTGGCTACATGAGTCAGATTTCTGCAGATAGTGTCAAATAAAAGATTCCCAACCCGAACGCGAGAACCGCAAGGCTCCTTACAAGCATTCGTACAAAGAAGCAAAAACAACTTTCATATTCATAGAAAAACAACAGTAACTCCCATTCCGAAGGTAGCTACTGTGCCTCGCTGATTTGAATACTTCTATGAAACGGTTTAACAGTGCTTTGATATCTATCACACCGCTGATATCGATTGTGTATCAATTTATGTATTCGATTTATGTACAAGTTTCGGATAAAGGAAAGCTTACCTCAAAATAAAATCGTACCATCTGATTGAGCAATGTTGATATGGCATAAAATGCACCAACGTTAAGGCCTAAAATCACCGAGAAACAAAATTTGTCCATTCAAATCCTTGAAACAGCTTAACAACATATATCACTATTTGTTAAATTTCACATAATCATTCCGTTGAAAGATTTATAAAATAAGATACATATCTGAAAAAATAAAAAACCAAGAATTTAAATGGATTTTTAGTAGAGATAATATAGTGGAATTTATGGAACTATAAATTAACTATATTTATAATTATAATACAACCATATTTAGAGCTATATAACTATAGCTTAAAATTTATTTGAATATTTATAGATATTAACTGTAGGCAGGACAGATTTATAGTTAATGTCCTGGTTCGACTCTGACATAGGCATTTGCTACTTGTTACCGCTGTGACTGTAGTTTTTGTATATAAGCATAGTTCTAATCCTTAACTTATCATTACAACCATACCATCATACCACTCTCGCAATCCTTTCCGAAACTTACGGAAACCAAGAAACTCCAAAAAAGAGGAACCACGAGCAAAACAAATCACCCCTTAAAATGTGTACGATGGTAATTTCATACAATTATTGTGTGACATTAATTTTATACATTTTGTATTTTGTACGGAAATTAACACAAATAGGGCCACTTGTATGGCGAACAAACCCAACATAAATTGTGTATAAATTTGTACATTAATGTATAATTATGCCAACATAAGTTGTAACAAATTGAGCACAACAATTGTATGACACATTGTACATAATTTGTATGAATTGTAACACAAATATTTATGATTATTTATATATCATTTGCAAGAATTTACAAATAAAATTTGTATGATTTGTTACACATAACTTTGTATGAAATTACATACAGCATATGTATGATAAATTACACATGATTTTCATGAAATTGCATTCAAAAATGTATGATTATTTGCACATAATTTGTATGAAATTTCAGATAATAAATGTATGTTTTGTAGCACATATCTTATTTGAAGCTGTATAAACAATGCGTATCATAAAATTGGAAATTACTGCAGAAATTCCTATTATGTAAAAATATTCATACATTATGTGTATTTTATTTCATACAAATATTTATAAAAATTCATACATTAGATATATTATATTTAATACAAAAATATATGTTAATTTTTACATTAGAAATATTTAATTTCATACAAATAAATAAAAAATTATACAATTTATATATTATTTTCATACAAATATATATTCAAATTCATACATTGTATATGTTGCGTTTCATACAACATATATTTAAATTCATACAATGCATGTGTTATATTTGATGCAAATATATGCGATGATTCGTACATTATGCTGTATATTTCATACTATAAAGTGATAAATTTCAATCAACTACAATTGTATTTTTATACAAACGAATCTGAAAATTCAGACAAAAGAGAAAACCGCTGCATCAAATTCCATACAAAATTGTTTTGATATTCATACATTACAAATGTATGAACTGTCGCACTTAAAATGTGTATGTAAACCAGACCACACAAATAATGTATGACACAATACACATATATGTATGACATATAATAGTTATTTTTAAACAATACAAACAAACGTTCACTTAAATATTTAATCATGTATTGTCGTTTGCTGCGACGATCTTTATGGGCCCTAGCAACACCCCCAAAAGGACTCGTGGTTAATACACCGGACAAGAAACCAACCAAGCTTCTGGATTCGCATGGACGTGCCTCAAAGAATTTTCTCAGCGTCTTCTATTCCAAATGCATGTTAATGTGAAAATAAACAGGCTCAGCATCTGTTATGTAATCCTTTATAGCTATTAGTAATTGTATCTTGTTCCATCAAGCCTTAATCCATACGAGGGCTTACATTTTATGCACTGAGCTAATGGTGGGTTTTTACGATTCCGATAATTAATTTTGTTCTAATAGTCTTACTGTCGCCGTTAACGATTAACACGTATCAATCAAAATGTGGTGATAAATTTATTTAATTTTTCCCAAATCCCACCTTCCAACACAGTTTCTTTCATGTGCTAAACTATGATTAAAATACGTTTACATTTTTTGCGCCGGTGTACGACTGAACAATACTAACTGAACGAAGTACATTAA